>JAVHNF010020478.1:0-19981 GCA_034783455.1 Micropsitta finschii | reverse complement strand
TGTAAGCATTTTGGTAGGTCAAGAATGCAATTAAATAGCCTGTCTATTGTAAAATATTTGAGCAGTAATACCTGATAAAATCATCATTATCTTGGAGTAATTGACCACATCAGATAATTAAGGTTCCTGAGGCAAAGCTTCGCCCCCAAAGGAAGTTCAGTGATATTAGAGCAGGGCAGCGGTAGTCAAGACTGTGTTAGTGTTTCCATTATAATCCTTATATTTTAGAGCTGTGTAATTCTACCAGTAAAATGGCTGTAGTCTGTGTTAATGATTTGATCTCCTTTTTTTTTTTTAATAACAGACTAAGGAAAATACAAAGTATTCTGGTCCAAACGACTGAAAAAATCATGCTGAAAAAATGAAATTTGAGTAAGACTTGACTTGAAAATAGAGAAAAATCCCAACAGAATGACAGGATTACATCCTATCTACAGCGTGGTGAACCTGCAGCCTGAAAAGGAGGGTATAACAATTAGCTCAGCAGGTCTCCAGTGCTATGAATGCTTTCATAGTTTGAAAACAAAGATAATTCTGCCCTGGATATCTTCGTAGTTGTAAGCACATACCTTGAAGATAAATTTTTCCTATGTACAATCAGAAGTTGTAAGAAGTGTAACACAACAGAAGCCTCTGGTCTCAGCTGCAGAAGTGGGACAAGTATATCCCTCTCTCTCAGACATGATGTTAGCAATAGCTTTGTCACAGAATTAATGGCAAATGATACATCTCCTAAATGTCACTCTAAATACCTGAGAGCCATTCTGGATCAAAGCAAAGTCTGTTTGTTTCCATCCTACTGTTTGTTTCTGACAGTGGTTGATACTGGATGTGTGGGAAAGACTGTATGCACATAGCATGATAATTTCTTAGCACTTGGTAATCGACCATTTAGGGTTTTCTTCTGCTATATGATGCCTTTGGATCAGAAGGTTTCTTGTAAATAACCACCACTTGTGTCTCAGTCTCTGCTTTCAAACTGAAAAAGTGGAAAAGCACCAGATGCTGGGATTTGAAAAATGTCACATCTCCTCCTTTGTACATCAGAAGTAAAAGCACCAAGGAGAAAACTCACAGCCTGGGTTGTCATAGTCCTCAGAAATTAGTTGCCATCTCACAACCTGGCTTGCCTCTGGCTGACTAGAAGGCAAATCAGCTCAAATAAGCTTCACATTGGGTACAGGCCAGGATGTACCCCTTGCCCTGGGATTAAGACTTTGCTCCGTGGCTCATTTCTGTTTAGTAGGACACTTACAGCAGCCATGACCTCATTATGATAACATCTGAGCACCTCATTTTTTTCATTGCATCTATTCTTTGAATCATTCTTAGAGAGTAAGGAAGGAATTTATATTAAAAGGGAGGCAAAAGTGATGCAGGTACTGACGTCTTCAAAGTATGCAGGGATTTTGCCTTTAGTCTTGCAGACTCTAGCTGACTTAGGCACTCAAGCTCTGATCCAATCAAGATCAGGTTTAACTTTCTAAATGAGTTAAGAAAAATAGAGCCCAGCTATATTGAAAAGATGAGGTGTGGGAGGGAGCCTGTAGGCTGCCCCAGGTCTTGCTCAGGTCAGGTACCAAACAGAATTCCCACTGACTGCTGCACCACTGTTTTATTCCCAGGACTCATCTCTCTTTGCCCAAACAAAGGGCCAAGCCATTGCTCTGTGATGTGAAACAGTTTTTTCTCACCAAGTGTTTGGAGTTGAGGATGTTGTCTGCGTTAAAGTCTTTACATTTCTGTGCAGTCAGTGGTGGTGCTGCCGTCTTGTGCTTTGCACAGTTTCTGTTCTCTGGAGTCATTTGTGTTCTGATTCTTTCTTTCTGTAAAGTGTCTTAATGAAAAATATGTACCCAAACGCTCCATGTGAGCAGCCTCCACTGCTGAAGATCAATAACAGTTTATTTGATCACTGACAGCAAATGCTCTTTCAATTAAGCAGGTCACATAAATAACTTCATGGTTCCAGCATTATTTGGAAAGGTTGAGTGTGAAATAACTGTGATTGGGTTGGCGGTAGAAGTCTCTCAAAATGATTGGAGAGAAAAACTACCTAAGTGCTTGGATGCTGATCCGTACTTTAACAGGACGACCCAAGACAGCCAAACTGGGCTCAGAAACCTCCATTAGAGTACACTTTTGTGCAGATTTTCAGCGCTTTGCAGATTTTAAGAAAGATGGAGGTGTCTTAAATAAAACTCTTTACCTGGCATTTTTGTTGTATGCTCCAGCTAGAAACACAACAGAGCACACCCCAAAATTCACATGTGTGTGTGTGTCTTTATATAGTTCTAAAGATGTCCCATTCTTCCTCTGGGAGTCGTTCCATCCCTACAGGCCTCTCTCATTTTTATAGCCACCACTTGTCTGTGTCTCCCAGCCTGGAAAAGGTTTTATACTCAGCAGTGTAACCTCTGTGCCTGTAACTATAGGCACAGGCTGACATTAAAAAACACCAGGCCAGGTCCAGGCATGGTATAAAGTCATAGTTCACTGAAATCAAACAGTGCCGTTTAACAAAGTGAGAATAACATCCTTGTGACAAAAAGATATAGAACAACACACGAAAAACGCACTGAAAAAAAGTGGAAAACTACAAATGACATTTCATTATCAAAACCTTAGAAAAATAAAGTCTGCACACAAGAAATAACAAGAAACTTCTATTTTACAGTGGGGACCTGAACCAAACAGTGGGGATTAATGATCTTTAGGAGTGTCCAATATTCAAATCAAAATCTAAAGTAAACTTCTGCAGTTATCCTTAATTCATAAATATTATAAGCCAAAAACTTGATCAAAGCCCTTTTGGATAGTTGGTTGTTCACAAAGCAGTAGGAAAAGTCCTTGTTTCATTTGAGGCTGGGTCTGCAAATGGTGCTGCTGTTCTTTCCCCTTTAATTTTTCCAATACTTGGTTTCTGTGGAACAAGTTGTAGGGGGAGAAACAGATTTTGCAGCTGCTGAGAAAAAGATCAGAGGCACCAACCTTGTTTAAAAATTCCACAATCAATTTAGGAAAAAAACAGTAAAACCCCAGGAAACTCCCCAACTTCACTAAGAAGTCCTCAGTTCAAAGATAGCCATTCTAGGAGGAATCCACAGGATCTGCCTATCAATAGGTTTCTTAGAGAAAGAAGTGTTGGGTTTGGGGTTTTGGGTTTTTTTGTTGCTTTTTTTTCCCTTTCTCTGCCACTGAGAAACTACTCAGAACAAGCTGAAACTACGAACAGGGGCTGGTGGGAGAGAAGGATTGGGGGAAAGGGAGCTTGTGTCCTGAGGACGACTTGCCTCTGTGAACTGCTGCTGTTGATCTCTCAGCTGCTGAAGGGTAGATACATTTGGGTCCATATCTGGAGGTTCTGAGCAACCCCAGGGTGCAGGAAGCAGCTTGCTGTGTTTAGACCCTAAACTCTTGGTTGTTGTAGTATGACTTTGATGTCATCCCAGGAAGTGTCAAATGTCTTAACTCTCCAAAGTCAATACTCTTACAGGTACAGAGCAGTAGGTTTCCAAATCAGACCCCAAAAAGCTCTATAAGGTAGCCGAGCTGATATACTCATACCACTTGTTTTTACTTTCTTACTTCTTAAAAAAATACCCCTCAATATTAGAGTGATTTCCTACATCACTGTGGCACTTGGGCTTGGATATTGTAACCATAGGGACTGGGGAAGCTCTTGTTCAGCCACACTGGTGTGAAACAAAGGTCCAGTATGGCCAGTGCTCGCTTACACATTGCAGAGGAAAGACTGCATGCACACCCAACCTGTGAGTGCTGATCTCCTCAGTGCATCCTCCCCACTTCTGGCGATCTATAGCTATCAACAGTAATGTTTAACAGTCCTTGCTGTGTTTGTCCTCCAGGATTTAAATCCCTTTCTGAAGGAACTGGTACTTTTAGGTTGTGCAATGTCCTGGGGATGTGAGTTCCACCCTTCAGTTATGCACTGCATGAAGCTAAACTTCATTTTTTCTTTCATTTCAGCTCTTACATTATAAGTAACAGTGACTAATCCAGCTATGACTACGGTTCATTACTATTGCAGGATTGCTTGGAATACAAGGAAAGCAGCTTTGAATCCCTTTGAGTGCCACTTATCCCAGAAGGCTTTTACTGTTGATGAAAACCCAAAGATGAATGGCAGTGCCTAGAGACAACACTTCACTTCCCAGCACAGGAGTGTGATCTTCTTTGCACAAATGCATGTGGGATGAGTGCTGAATAGAGGCAAAATGAGCATGCAAATAACCCCATGCACCAAATGGGCTTTCAATGACTGCAGAGCTGGGTGTTCATGCGGGATCTTGCTTGCATGCTAGTTAGAATGCTGAAAATGGCTCAGTGCCAAAGTACATATTCACTTTTGCACATGCACCTAAAAAAGCCCCTTCCTGAGGATCATCCTGATGTGTTGAATAGTGCACCTGGCCATGAGTCAGGAGGCATGAGATTGACTCCAAACTCTGTTCCTTAGGGAAGCTCTGTTTGCCTCAGTTTCCCTTCTTTCTCTCTGCCCTTTATTTCTAGTTAGACTGTAAATTGTTTTGAGATGGTGTAATTCTTTTTATGTGTTCAGCAATATGGGGATGAAATCTCAGAGGGGAATGGGGCACACTACCCTAGTCCAACTCATAATAATGACTATTGTATTCAATTGACAGGCTTTCCTGAAATTTCCCTATCACTAACTTTTATACAGCCCATCATAGCTACAAATTCCTAAAGTGACAGTACCTATTGCCCTTCCATTATTATGCATAATAATAATTTAACTAAAATAGCAACAGAAAATGTGCATTGCACAAAATGAATCTAAATTGATTTTTTTTCTTCTTTCTCAAAGCTTATTACTAATTGGTATTTTTAGAGCAGAGATTCATTTTCATACACTAAAATTAATGGGCCATATCAGCGGGTGTGAATCAGGGTAGCTCCATTGAATTCAATGGGTCCTATATCATTTACTCTAGCAGAGAATCTCACCTTCTATTCCAAAGAGTGTTTTCCTTTTTGTAACTCACACAGTAATTGCGTTTTCTGTCTTATGTCAGATCCTGCAAATAATTGTGCAAGACATTAACTTTATGTAGATAAGAAGCAGTGTGTCTGCCATTGCAGCTACTCATATGAAGGAAGTTATGGTTTTGCAGGATCAGACCTTAAAATGCAAATGAAACCATTGCAAAATCTAATGTGCTCACAGCAACATTTTACAAATGGCAGCACCTAATATGTAGTCTGTCCTAATACCTCTCATTTCTACAAATTATGATAAACAGTAAAGTGGAAGAAATTAGATTATTTAGGTTGCTTAATAATTTGTGTTGATTATGAAAGAATCTCCATTTTTCCCCCCTGCAAGCTGTATCCCACACTGTCTGCAGCAAGTCTTTGAAATTCAGCAGAGGGTTAACCTTTGGATTAAAGATGTGCTTTCTTCCTTAGCCCCCAAGAAATTCCAGCTATAGTTTTGCTGAGATAAAGTGTTTTGAAATAGCCAGTTCGCTTCTTGCCTGAAAATTTGGCAATGAGTACTGACTGAAATAGGAATTTAGAAGACTTGCTCTTTTCTCCCCTCATTTCCAAGTAGAAAACCCCCTTTGCTGCTGGGTGTCCTGGATCTCAGATGAGATGTGCTATTAGCTGATGTGCTAACAGTGCAAGGTTAAATGCTGCTGATAGTGCACAAAGGATGGGGTTACTGCAAGTTCTTTGTACAACTGGAAAACAATCCTTTTAAGGAATGAAAAGCAAAAAAGTTTAGATTGAAAAATTAAGCAACCAAACTTTAAAAATTATTAGATTCTTCAGGATCCTACATTACCTGGCCAGCTTAACAGCAATCCCCTACACAGTCTTCCATACCAAATCATACATGTGTACAATGGGTACAATTAACATGGTATGGGCTTGAGTTTAACATAGAGACAATACTTTTTTTTCCAGTTTTTGTATGTTATATATACATTACCATGTACTTCAAGTGATTTTTTTCTGCTTTGAGGCAAATTGGGTTTGACATTTATACAAGAAGCAATAAAACTGATGCAGTCAAAGTATATTCCTAAAACAAGTTCAGTAATGTCTCTTCCAAACTACGTTTGAGTTAGTGGAATAAATGCCTTTTCATGTTTGCAGTTGAAGTACCGGCCAATTCTGCCAAATGGTTTTTGGAAAATTGCCTTCAGAATTGACTTTCCCTGGGGAAGATTTACTTCTATGGAAAGCAGAGATACTGGGAGAATTTGAAAGAGAGAGAAAGCAAAAGGGAAGGCAGAGGGAATAGGTTAAAGGCTAACTTTAAACAGGTGGCTTTCATTTCTCCTTGCCCAAATTGTTCTATAATTTCTTACCCTAAAACTTTCTGGTTAACTACAGCAAATTTCATTTCAATGAGAGCAGTTCCATGCTAATCCAGTGTTGCTATTACCTTAGCTCAGGTTGGGTCTGTCTAGTCTTCCCATTTTCCAAGAGCAAATGCAAATCTGGAAGTCTTGTAATTCCAATCCAGTTTATCCGTCCGGGAGTTCTGAATAATTTAGGGTCCTGTGAATTTGCTTCATTATCTCAGTTAAGAAACGGAAAGGTGTGGAAATTTTTTATGAAGCAGTTGGTGTTAGCTGACTTCAATTGAGATGCCAGATTGGAATCCCATCAGTCACCCTGTGCAGAATAGGTGCCCTTTTCTCTGGTTTGCTTAATCTACTTTGTTACCTGAAGAAGAATACCTACACAGGACAATGAAATAGCTATTGAAGTCTGGTTTAGTTCATATATAGCCCTTCTAGGCTACTTTACAAGTTGGCAAGCTTTGCATATCAGCAAGCAGCCACTGCACAGGGAAGGAATCTGCTCTATTTTGTAAGTGTTAAATGATATTTCCTAGTCTGTCTATGGATGACCTGACAGAAGGAAACATATTGCAAATGTATTTGTCATATATGATAAATCCCAATAAATATCTTTTGTAATACACAGCGTATTCCATCTTGCATTTCAGAGGTGACATGTAAGCAGATAATTTTGCACATACGGCAACTTTCTGGTGCTCCAGTTTGGCTTTCTGAAGCACAGATCATTTACAGCAACATAATGTCTTCAACTTGATGGACTAAGCTACAGCAATGACCAGGTTGGACAGGACTTGGAGCAACCTGCTGTAGTGGAAGGTGTCCCTGCCCGTGGCAGGGGGCTGGAACTGGATGAGCTTTAAGGTCCCTTCCAGCCTAAACCACTCTACGATTCTATGAATAAAGGTTCCATTGAAGTTTCCTTAATGCCAGTGTTTGCACCATATTTTCTGCCCTGCTATAGTGGGAACATCACTGGACAGGCATATTCATACTGCCCAGTTCTAGTGTTTGTTCTGTATCTTTCACCATTTGCAGTTCCTGGACACACAGAAGCCGCTGTGACTGTAGCCCCAAGGTGCTGAGACCCTTCTGCCCTTCAGACCACACAAAGGGGACTGTGCCCATCCTTGAGACTCTGACCCTTTACACTTGACATCTTGGCTTTGCGATGGCACCCCTGAAACTGATACAAACACCCTGGAAAGGAGGAGGGAGTTTATTTTTAGGTTGCACCAGGAAAACAGCTGCAGCGTTTTCTCAGTGGCAGAAGAGCTCTCTCAGGACAGAGGGAGGCCTGTCTTATTACCTCAAAATGTTCCCCTCTTCAGAGTCTCAACCTTCCAAGACTCCCCCTGTGCAAACCCCCCTCTCATGTGCACTGATGAACGTAACTCTAGAGCGCTGTGGAGGAAACCAAAACTATTTTTATTTTGGGTTGAGTAAACCTTTAGCATTTAACAGTCAGGTGTTTATTTCACTTCCCAAACTGCCTCCGGCTCCAGTAATGCTTAGCATGATCCTTTTCTCAGGGAGGAGGAGAAATAAAGGGATTGAGTTAAACACTCTCCAAGTGGAGAGGCCTGAGGAATCACAAGCTTGTGTCCACTGCCACATATCCCACCTCAGGCCCCCTCTTTCCTTGCTTTGGCCCCTCCTTGGAAGGAACCTGACAGGAAATATTTGAGAGGTAGAGAATTTTCAATGAAAATATTATTTCTCCATCTGCCCACGTTTCCGCCCTCGCAGGTTGTATGGCCAAGTGACATTTAGGAATGTGTATCCTGCAGGCTGCTCGGTCGCCTGTCTTCTCACATGTTGCTTTCCCATCAGAAGTGCATCAAGGCACAGGTCCTCCTGCCTCCTGAGTGTCACAGGAGATACTTGACCTTTCAGAGCATGTCTAGGCTTTTTGGAGTCATTTCTAACCTCAGTGGCTCCTGTAAATGAAGGGGGGTGACCCCCTTTTGATGGGCTTCCCCGCAGCCTTCCTGGGAGGCACGGGGAGGGTGGGATCCACAACTGCTCCAGAGCTCTGGGATAAAAAACCAACAACTGTGAAACCTACAGAAAGTTGGCTGACATTGCATGCATGGAGCTATTCAAACCAGATGCTCGCATACCTTCCTGCCCACGCTACCTTACCCACACTGATCCGTTCCTAGCCTAACAGGAAGCTTCAGGTTTTTTGTACCTTGAGCCATTTTCAACAAAAGCCACACCAGGATAGGGACACACATGTGCTGCGATGACCTACAAGAGGCTGCAGTCAGCAACAGACATGCTTGCTCCTTCAGTCAAAGGCTGCCATGTTGTGCTTTTTCCTTGGTCAGGCTAAATTTATTCCAGCTGGTTAGGAAGTGTTAAGGCAACATGGCTTGACAAATAGAGTGTGTCTAAGAGGGAAGAGGAAAATGACTGAGGTTAATTTGTGTTGGGGGTTAACACTGGGGGGAAATGAGTAATATCTGGATACATTTAAGCTGCCCCACCACCCCCTTTCTGAACTGGTTTAAAAAATACATCTCCAGCCTGTGTCTAATTCTGTCTTGTTCTTTAGCCATATTTCTCTGGTCAGAACTCCATGTTCTGCCTCAAAACTCCCATGCCTAGCCCCCTCCCTTATAAATCCTGTTTTTAAACCTACACCTTTATCATTATTTCTAACTCACTCCCATCCAAATCTTACCATTGGTTCTAACTGAGACACTGTAATTTTAACTCATGCTATACATGACAACATAGGTTTCTTGGAGCAGTGGTCAAAAGCAGAGCTGTAGCAGATGTGGGGGAACACCCAGAACCCAGCTGAACCCATCTGGCTTTGGTAAGAGTAAGGTGAGGTCCAGAAGTACTTTTTGGTTTGGTGTTATTGGAACAAGAATGAAATTCAAGATCGGATATTTGAAAAGGGTTTCACTGCAGCAACCGAGGTTTTTTTGAAGCTGAACATCTCAACCCATACATCAGCAAGTGTGCTGGTTTCTGAAAGTTCTGAACATGCCCTGAATATCTGCAGCATTCAGCCATCAACTGTAAGTCTGCAGCTCCAGGCCCAGCAAGCCAAGCATGCAAGAGGATCCTAATGAGGCAGAGAATCTGGGCTACCATTCTGATAGGCTCCAGGAAAGCAGGAAATAGCCCAAAGTTGCTAAACAGTAATCATTTTGCCAACATTTCTGTATATTTTTACTTTAACTGCTGATTGTACTTCTTAGCCATTTATTCCAGCTTTTCCTGAAGTCCTGTGGCAATTACTGTCTTACAGATTTGACAAAATAAAATGGTTTGAAGACTACTAACAGAGTTGATTACAGAACATTAAAAAAGTTCCTACCCCCGAATTACTCATTAATTATATATAAGACTTAAATTCGCAGCCTTATAGTAGCATAATTCCATGGTCAGGTAAACCAGTAAGACCAGTGTTTCATACCCAGAGATTATGTTTCCATAATACTTTATCAGCAGTGAATCCAATGCTTCTTGTGCCTATCCTGGCTGTGCAATACAGCTGCTGTGCACTGGACCACTGAAATCGTTTTAGGTAGAAAGAAGCAAGGAAAGGGTTGGTTGGTTGTACCCCACAGGCTGATACAGCAGCACAAGGAAGCAGAAATGGCTGTGCCAAAGAGGGAAGGTCCAGGAGGTGCTTCTGATCCCAGACCACCCACATCTGTGCCATGGTACTTTGTCATTGTACTTTGTACAATGGTACTTTGGGTACTTTGTCAGTGCCCTTTCACATCCAGAATACATTAGCCAATGCAATTAAAGGTATATGAAAGACACATGTCAACAATTCTGCTATTGCAAACTTATTGGGGTTTTGTTTATTATTTACTCCCTGTGAAATGTGATTGCTCATTGGCAAAAGTTTGAAGTTTGGTGGCTTTTTATAATGAGTAAGGAGGAGAAAAATTCCTTTGGTTTGTTACACAAGTGCATCAGAAAGGTGATCAACCACATAAACACATACACCCCCAACCCTTTCCATACTTACGCATTAGCTCACAGCTGTGTGTATATAGGCTTTGAGAGCTGAATAACCCATTAATCTCCATGTGGAAAATCAATACATTGAAAATAATTAGCTGAGTATAAGAAGAAGCAAAGAATCAGACAGGTGTTATTTAAAGCATGAATTAGGCATGTAGAAACAAGGTGTAACAAGACATACAGGGAGCAGTGAAGGGAGGGGGAAAAGGACAGAAGGATATGAAAGAAAGAATAGAGTGGTGAATGCAAAGGCGCTGAAATGTGTGTTTGTATATAACCCATTCTAAGTAACTCCATACAAGAGGTATTCTGCAGTGAGGACTGTGGAAGGATCAGAAGGGCTTTTGGAAAATGCAAGTCACTGGATGAAACTGCTCACTACCAAGGCTGGAAAAACTCCAGTAGTCACGGAAAAAAGGAAGAACATTCCAGCCACTGTCAACAGGCGTTGTCAAGATTTTATTCATCTCTAAGTAGGCAGACAGCAGAGTCTGCAATGAGAATCAGAGAAAGAGCAGCAGGATGGACACAAGAATGGGCCATAGTTACCCTCTACAGTCACAGCAATGGAGACATTGAATAGTTCAGGCAGAATATGGCCTGCTCCTCCCTTCTGCTTCATGTCACATTGACTTGGTGACAATTACTGAATAAAAACACTCCAAGAGAAACAAATTAAGTGAATGAGAAAAGTGTGTCTCACCAGTGGGGAGACAAAAACAACTTAAGATCATGCTGAGACAGATCGGCAATGCACCGAACTGTTCGTAGCTCAGCTATGACAGATGGTCTTATGCAGGGATATTCCAGCTGAGCTATTAAGTGCATTATTTTTAGGCTGAGATTTAACACTCATGTCACTGTCCAAACCAAGGATTCCAGGTTCAATTTTGAGTTCTGAAGTGCCAGAAAGTTTGCAAATTATTTTGCATTTTATTTATGGTGGAAGCTTAATGGGATCCATTGTGACAAAAACATACAGGACCTGAAGCAGAAAAGTGCTAGACAAGCTACAGATCCTAGATGAAATCAACATAGAGAAAATTCACTGTGGAAATAGACTGTTTACAGGGGAAGATTAATGCAGAAGCACTATGAACCATACCCAGAGTTACTGTTCTGGGAAAGATGGAATTAAATGGAATAAAACATTTAATTTCTTCAGAAAAAAAAAGTATCTCCCCTTCCTTGCAGGTTGTTGATCAAAGCATGAAGCAGGTGCCCAAGCCTGCCAGGTGCCTGAAACAAGATCTTTGAGGGGCATTAAGTACTTTATGTGCCTCATTAGAATTTAATCTAGATTTAATTCTCCAGGGAAACCCACTAAAGCCTCTGCCAGTCCATCTAAGATGATGGAGTAGTGATGAAACTCTGCCTTTGTTTAAGGAGATTCCTATAGTCACCCATCACCATTTCTTGTGTGGAAATCTCAATCTGATTTTCCCTGACTGTTCAAAGCTTGGAGCTGAGCTTCCAAGCCTTTGAAAAATCACAGTCTGGTTCTTGTAGACCTCTACAAACATCATAATATTTAGGACTGTGAGGCAGTCACAGAGGAGCTTAATTCCTTCTATTCAATCTAATTAAAAGCTTTCTAAATACAATGAGTATCGTCTTGTTACTCTCTGCTATCAACTTCTCTCTCAAGACCTAATGATGTATCTGTGCCATTTCTCCTGATTTACAGGAATACTTTTGGAGCCTTATCAAAATGTGTTCACCACAGGGCAAAAGTCAGTTTTACAGTTCTCAAAGTGCAAAACTGTTATCATCTTTAGATTAACCTAATGATGAGAGGGAGTGAGGCTGCAACGGCATAATTCAGATCCAATTTCAAATTCAGGGATGTTGGGACATCTGTTTTCGACCACTGCAGCCACCCAGATGAGGGAAGGACTTAAATTCTGGGTTGTGTGTTAATGCTTATTCTGGGGCTGGTTTAGATAGTGAGAGGAAAGGGAGGTTTTTCACCTTCACTTCCTAAACACAGCATTTTGCAGGATTTTACACTTGATTAAGTAGGAGGACAATTCCTTCTGCCTTCCTTTTCATATCCAAAGCTAATATATTTGCCCTTTTCACTTAACCCAAGTCTGTATGTCTGAACTTCTCTTAAGGGAAGAGATAAGAAGTTTAATAGTTCTACTCTGAAAAGCCTAGCTTTAATAGTTTGGATGGATCTATTTGACTAACTACAGAGAACAGCACAAAAAAAAAAAAAGAAAAGGGTTACAATAGGCAATAAAAGGACTTGTCAGGGAAGAAGAGGATAAAGACGTCAGTTGAATTCTAAGGGTGAAGGCTATGGTAGTTCTCCACTCGGACTCTGTGCTGTAGAAAATCAGTGAAAATGCAAAAAGTAACCCACCAGGCTCCAGAGAGTGAATAAACCTGAGTGTGATATGGGAACATTCTCAAACATAAAAAACCCAAGATCTCAGAAAGAGGGGGTCACAATAAGGACAAGAATAACTCAGGTAAGGGTATGTATGTCAGCAAAGGCTGTATCAGGTTGAGGAGGAATTCTGGCCAACTCCAGTCAGCTCAAAAATTGTCCCTCAGCCTTCCTCCTCACCCAAAGAGGGGCTGCCTTTGAGGGGCAAAGCAAGCCTGGGGTTGGAAAGGCTCCAGCATCTCTGCTTGGAGCAGTAACCATGTTCAGGATTATCCTTTTACTGTGTTTCTACTTCACTGTCACTCCAAGCAACTGAGCGAAACGAAACTGCATTCAAAAAGGCCTGGGTAGGAACAAACCACCAGAGCTGTGCTGCTGAAGAGCAGCAAACTCCCTGCAGCAAACTCCCTGGTACAGTTCGGTGGGGGTGACAAAGCCCAGGACGTGCTGGAAAGTGCTCCTGGGGAGTGCAAGTCCAGACAGCTTTGCCAAGCGTGGGGAGCATCAACCGCTCTCCCTGCACAAGCCAAAGCCCAGCAGTTTCCCAAACAGCAGCGGGTGTCAGGCTGTAACTAAACGTACCCTGCTGCTGCGCTCCAGCCCCTGGGCAGCAGCACAGCTGCATGTAGAGTCTTGTGGTGGAGGGAAGAGAGAGACAAGAGAGCTCCCAGACTGACAAGCAGGTTTTGTGGTTTTGTTTAAGATGCTGAATCAGAGTTTCACCTGAAGGGGAGGCAGAAGGGGATGGGTCATGGTTGGCAGGTGTCTGCAGGAGCGCTCGGATTAGCCTATCGCTGAGGCTGGCAGACAGCACTGCCTGGCTGGTGCGGTTGTTTCTGCTGCTCCGAAGGTGGTTAACGTCATCGTCAGACGTAAACGTGCTGGTTCTTGTTGTGTGGCCCTACCAACAAGAGAGAGCTTCTCTGAAAAAGACTGCAGCAATTTGGAGAGATAATGAAATCCAGTATCCACCCAGGCTGCTGAGCACACTGAGTTATGACACTTTCAGAGCTCAGTTTTGTCCTGCCAGGGTCCTGGGGGTGTCCTCTTCACCCTCAATAGCAGCCTCTCGCATAGACTACACTGATACCACAGCTTAGACCTTTGCAACAACCCTTTGGGATGGAGGGTGTGTGAATGGTTGTTCTGTATAACAACAAATCATCTAGACACAAGCAGCAGGTCTTGATCATTGAACATGTGATGGAGGAATGTCATTCAGGCCTGCTACCAGCTAAGAAAGAGCTGTGCCATATTCACAGAAAACACTAAACATAGAGAATGGGGCTGGGCCAGGTTTTTATCAGAAGTACATTATTTTCCCCACTGCAGTGAGCATCAATGAACTTCTCCGCATTGGCCATCGCTTTGATTATTGACTCCAGTGAGTTGATTGATTCTGCCTTTGCCAAGGATCATTCCTGTCTGTCTTGTCTTGTAGCACAGATGGATGTGGATGGATGTAGATGGATGTAGATGGATGTGGATGGATGTAGATGGATGTAGCTGTGCTCCCCGGCCTGCATTGTTCTGCCGGGTCACTAGGTGGTGTGCAACTGTGCTGGTGCAGAAGAAGTCGAATCAGGAATAGGCTGGGAAAAGGAAGTGGAAATAGGATGCAGGAGAAGGTTAGCAATGCCTTCAGGTCAAGATTAGGTGCATGAGCAGAGCTGGCTAGGGAAAGCTTTCATAGTGCCCAGTGTCCATACTATGCCAACTTTAAACCAACCTTTTTGTGCCCTCGCTTCCCCATGTATTAAAATTCACCAGGAAGATAACTAGTTAATTCATTGCTGTCTGTTTTTATTCTGCTAGATAATGAATCAAGACTATTCTATACACAAGAAGTATTGCTTAGCTAAATATCATCCAAAATACAACCTATGGATTTTTGAAAGTCACCAGTATTTGTTGACATTAGAGACTGAAGCATCTGGATCAAGACAGGGCAGGTTCCAAACCACAAACCAGGAATTTCTCTGACCCTTTGCTATTGCTTGAAAACTTCTATCAAAAAGGTTTTTACAAAACAGAAATGTCTTTTCTGGATTTTCCCTACAAACCGTAGTTCTTGGTTTAAAGATGGTTTATTTTCCCTGTTTGGTTTCAGGAAACTAAAAAAGAAGAGAAGAAAAGAAATGTCTGTATGGGGGAGAAGGGCTTGTTGTTGGGTTTTTTTTTTAATGTAATCTGCACTTAAACACACAAAAAAATAAAGGCATAAGAATATTCCTGCAAATAGTTTTTGCATTGGCTGGAACATTCATTAGAAACTAACATGCCCACAAATGAACATGCTGTCAATCAAGTTTAGTGACTTGCCCAAAGCCACAAGGACAAAACAGCAAAGTGAAGCAGTGAGTTCTTAGATCCAAGCCCCACACTCTGCTCTGGTCACTGGACCTTACATATTGCAATTAGCAACAAGATGAGATCCACCAAAGATAAGTGGGCCCAGCTCAGTCTCTGACTCTGCTAAGTTTGCCTCAAAGTGGTTCTGTGGGTGGTGTGGAATTTGTCAAACAAGATGTTCACAAAGATCTCCCTAAGCACAGCCGAGAAAAAAAGGAAGACAACCCTACCATAAAGTGACACATAATTCAGCTGAAGTGAAGCATACTGATGCAACAGCGGAGAATAACTCATTCCCCTTAGGCAAAACTCATCCAAAAAGCTAATAATGAAAACTGGAGGACTCCAAACCATTATTTTTACTTTCCAGGCCAGCAGCAGGGATAGCTTATGTGGTTAGCAGCTGACTCCTGAGTTTTATTCTTGTTTCCACCACTAACTCAGTGTATGATCTGGCAGCGTCACTGTTCTGGGCCTCAGTTTACTTACTGGTGTTATGTGAATAGAGATTGATTACAGAATATATATGTGATACGTGCAAAATATTCTGGATGACTATGGGTGGAGCTGGATGTGGGGGCAGATGCTAGTGAACTTTCTGGAGCTTGCTTTCTCTCTGTGGTTTGGAAGAGGGTAAAATCCTCCAACATATGTGTATTTAAACTCAGAGGAATGAAAGAAAGAAAGAAAGAAAGAAAAGGAAGGACAGAGGAGTAATTTATGCTGCCATTACTACTTTAGGTGCTGTAAGAGCTCAGGACCATGTCGCTGACTTGGCAAGAGCCAGCATTCCTAGGCCAGTGTCTACAGCACCGGGAGTATGACTTTCAGCGACATAGGGTTGTACCAGCACCAGTCAATGAACCGGGAAGGCCTGGGATGGAGGCTGTTTGAACTTGTTTGGCTGATAAAAAAATTGTGCTAAAACTACAAAGACAGCATCTTACATTCTCTGGCCAGCCTTCTATGGGTGTAAATCACTTAGTCCTGCGAGGTCAGGGCAATCTGTACCAGATGAGACTGCATCCCTGGATCACACTTAAACTACCCTTCAAGGTACTCCCTCAAGGACTGCATCATGGCATCTGTTCTCAGTTGATGGCTTCCAGTTCAAATTTGCTCACCTAATCAGTAAAAGTTTAAGAGCTATTCGTGATAGAGCAATTAAACTGAACCCATGCTTCTGTATCTGTTGTCCAGACAGATTCTTGAAATCATAAGGTATTACATATGCCTCAAGCTTCTGCAAGAAAAGAAGAGAGAGTATGCCTGAAGCTATGGGATGCAGAGCTCAAATTTGCTGGTGTCAGTGATTATGACAAGAAATGATGGGAAAGTGGTCAATGCCTTAACAATGGCCCATTTTTACATGCACGCTGCTCTGTAGTCTGGGAATGGAATACAGATAAAACTCTTTCTTGGCAGGTCATTGAATGGAGCTGAACTGTCTCAACCAGGTACTTTTGGCTTGTAGATACACCCTGGACAGCAATATTTATGATGATTACCCTGACAAGCTGAGTAATTGCTTTGCAGCTAAAATGCTAAAAGCAATGGAGCTGGATTTTCAAAAGAAGTATTTAATCAGAGCTTCCTAAATAAAATAATTGTGGGAAGTAACTGGAAAATGCAGCTGGTGGCTGGATTGGTATTAATATATATGTGTGCACACAGATATTTCTCTATAGGTGTATATAGTAATGTAGATCAGGAAACGGAAGAAAGAAATCTCTTTAGACAAATCTTCCTGAATGTGTCTATTGCTGCTAATG
This sequence comes from Micropsitta finschii, assembly GCA_034783455.1. Classification (NCBI taxonomy): domain Eukaryota; kingdom Metazoa; phylum Chordata; class Aves; order Psittaciformes; family Psittacidae; genus Micropsitta; species Micropsitta finschii. The sequence continues at coordinate 3,107 of JAVHNF010020478.1, read as the reverse complement.
TCACTAGGACCATTATTTCATTGATAGTACTCAGATGCATACACCTATTTTCAGGGTCCAGAAATGAAAAAAAAAAACAGAAATGTAAAATCCAGAAGAGTTATACATGGTAAAAAGCACTCAGTGTAGTCTATAGCATGGACCTACAGCATTAAATATTTACATTTAGAGTTACATGAATGCTGAAAAAGAAGTAATTTGTTTCCTCAAATGTTTGAGTCTGAAGTAAGAATCCCTACTTTTTAATCAGTCACCTGATTGGGTATGCGACACATGATATTACTGCAATTCTTGATCTGAAATAATTCACATACCCGGTCTACTTCTACCAGTTGGCATTGTAGAATTAATCAGGTAAACTACTGCAGTAGCTCATTTCTTTATCTTCTAAACACAAGACTCTGAATGGACCAGTTTTGCACACTCATGCTGTATATGAATTCCCTACTCACAAGTTACCAGGTTATCTTTGCTTCAGCTACTAAACGACATTTAAATTTGTTTGGTTTTCAAATGAGCCGAGACATTCAAAAACTGGAGAATGTAGGGCAAATGTCGATTTGAAACTGATTCATGAAGTTGAATTCTTTGGTTAATGGATCTCTAGGATACTTAGCTGTTGAAGTTTCTAAATTGGCATGATCAGATAGACACCACAGCTGCACATGCAACAGTAGAAAATGTATATGTGTAAGCACTAAGATATGGAAAATACTCTTACAGCATGTGTGTGGCCAGTGTACGTATGTGTGGACATTAATGTTTTCATGAAAATGTGATCTTCAAGGCCCAGTCTGAATAATCAATAGCCATCTTCACACTCAGGCACCTGTTTAACACAATGCCTAGGAATTTACCACCAGCTCTTCTTAATGCAAAGCCATGGCTATATCCCATCCGATCATAACTGCACTGGAAACAAGTGCTCCAAGAAGCACTTATTTTTCATAAGTACTTTTCCTTTGGTGATAGTTCATAGACCACTCTTTCCTGTGCTTTGAGTCACCATTCCCCCATTCTCAGCTGCTACAGAAGTATATATATAATCACTGCAGAGGAAGTAAACCATTGCCTAAGTTTCAGGACAAGCACTATTTTGTGTATTCATGAATACCGCAAAACCACTAAGTAGTCAAGTTAAACACGGATACTTGGGACATACAAATGTGAACTGGATTGTATGTGTTTTGGGGACTATTTTGGCAGGATGTGGATTTGAGAGTAACCTAGGCTACAAAAGTGTGCTCTGCCAATCTCTGCTCTGGTCCCCAGCTTTGAATGTCATGCCCAGCTTCCTGGGCACTTAAAGGACACAGAGGAGAAACATTCCTCTGAAAGATTTGTCAGGAACCTGCTTTATCAAAGCCAACAGAGGTGGGGGGAAAAGGTAGAACTTTCTAAAGTCAAGAGGGCCCAGAGGGACCTGACAAATCTGTACTCTCAGAGATGCAAATATAGAAACTTCCATGGGTAAATGGGACAAGAGCTCAGGATGACTTCATCCTTTTTTCCCATTATTACCAGGTATTCTGTAATAGCACTTGCAGGCTATAACCAAGACTGGGACCTGCTGTGCTAGCACTTGCATGGACAAGCAAATAGACACTGTTCTTGCCCCAAAAGGCTTAGACTGAGATCTTGAAAACAAGATGATTTTGGCCTTAAGAATGGCATGACAGACAAAGAGCAGCGAAAGAAGGAAGTGAAATGACTTGCTCAATGTTGGGAATACTTCAGAAGTCTTCTGCTGCCTCATGGGCTGTCCCAGGTAAACATAACAATGAAGTGGAAGTCAGTGGAATTAGAAGCAGAAGGTGCTGTGTTCTCTCGTAGCACACAGAGTTCCTAGATATCAGCTACAGCTCTTCACCATTCAAAATTTTAGCTCTTTGGGTATTTATCTTACTTGATATCTCTCTGGTTTCCCACCACACCCCTTGTGAAGACATCAGACATTTGGAAAACTGTAATCTAAGCAGCAATAGTTGCTTCATATCCTGGAATTGATTTTTGATGTATCTGCATATTTTTCTGTTTCTCTCTCTGTCTCTATCATGATATGTGGGAGCATTTGCAAATCAGTTAGAAACATCATACCGTATCAGATATGAATAGCTATGGTCCTTCTCACCCATCCCCATCCATGCTCCAGGCTTCCACTTCCCTAGGCAGGTTTGTCAAGAGGAATCTGAGTGAATAGCTGGCCTTGCTGGATGCTTTGAAGGGCAATACAGATTAACTTTGCCAAACCATTAGGGAAAGCAAGGTGTTGCTTAAGATGAAGGTCCTGATTAGGAAATGACTTCATCCATAAAGGCATATGTCAACCCCACCCGCACACACAGAAAGTTCATATCACTCAGATGCAAGATTACAGTTGATATCAACATCTGTAGAGATGAAAGGAGCTGCAGCATCCAAACCAAGCTGGGCATTGTTTAGAGAGATCCAAACTGGGAATTTGAATTCCACTGCAACTGGAAACAAACTAGTAACCAGTTCAGCCTGCCAAGCAATGCAGCAATTAATGAATGCTCCCATAACCTCCCTGCTAGGTTACTCCAGCAGCATAGTTTGCTCTATGTTTAGTTTGATAGGGTATTTTTTTCTGGAAACTTAATAACTGCTCGACACAGCCCAAATCCAAAGACTTGGGGAAAGTAAATTACACCACTGAGCTGCAACCAACAGGTAATACTTCCTGAGCTGCAAAACACCAGCTTAATATGTTTCAACCAGAAAAAAACTTTGGGTGCTGGCAAGCGGAGGAAGACACAGAAGAAGCCATGGAAAGCCATCCATTAATACACAGCTTTTTTCTGTTACACAGGACTTCTTTCCTTGCCTTGGCAAGAAACTGAGACCCAAGTGTGTCATGTTGGAGAGAAGGGGCATCTCCAGAGTTACTTGGATAACTTAAAACCCCTTAAGTGGTCTACAGGAAATCTGGAGAGCGACTTTTTACGAGGACAGGTAGTGACAGGACAAGGGGGGATGGCTTCAAGATAAAATAAGGTAGTTTAAGATTTTAGGGTGCTGAGGCACTGGCACAGGGTGCCCAGAGAAGCTGTGGCTGCCCCATCCCTGGCAGTGTTCAAGGCCAGGTT
>JAVHNF010020476.1:5033-17502 GCA_034783455.1 Micropsitta finschii | reverse complement strand
TCAGTGTACCAAGGACGAAGGCTTTGTTCTTTTGAGCTTATTGCAACCAAACCGATAAACTACATGGAGACTTACTTTGATTTTAACAATTAAAAAAAAAAAAAAAAAGCAACCAAAAAAATTAAAAGCCCCTCACAATTAGTGGCAAGAGAGAAAGAAAAATTCTGTTAGGAAGAATGAGTTTGTATGTAATTGCACAACTCAGCTATGAAACAGCAGTAGTATCTGGGAGTTCATAAGGTTTTAACACCTACAAATATAACGTCTATTTACAAACTAGGCAACTTTCCTTCTTTATCTGTCTCACAAGTTTGTTATGTATTTTTAAAATTATATTTATACAGTTATATATTTAGACAGTTAATATTTTTAGCTATATATTTATACATATATATTTATATATGTTATATATTGATATAGTTTATTTATTATATTTTAATTTTATTTATTATATTTATTATATTATACAGTTTATATATTTATACAGTTATATATTTTTACAGCCTTTTTGCAGTTTTTTATGATTATAAACATCATTGTATTTTGGATGACTACTTATGGTGCTGACTTAATGCATTTAATAAAATCTGTTCTGTTTTAAAATTAAGATTAAATTAAATGGTTTTATTACCGTGTCATGAGAGGTACCTAGGTTTTTTTTAAAGCACTGTCTTTTTTGGACTGCTCTTATCAATCTGGGACAGCTAAAGGACATTTGCTTAGGTCTTGTTTATATCTGTCAAGGAATCATAGAATGATTTGTGTTGGAAAGAACCTTTAAAGGTCATCTAGTCCAATCTCCTCTGCTGTGAGCAGGCGCATCTTCAACTAGACCAAGTTGCTTAGGGCCCTGTCCAACCTGAACACTTCCAGGGATTGGGCATCTACCACCTCTCTAGGCAACCTGCTCCAGTTTTGTCACCCTCATTTTAAAAACTTTCTTCGTTATATTTAGTATGATTCTACCCTCCTTTAGTTTAAAGCCTTTACTCCTTGTCCTATCACAACAGGCCCTACAAAAAGTCTGTTCTCATTTTTCTTATAAGCCCCTTTTAAGTATTAAAAGCCTGCAGTAAGGTCTCCCCACAGCCTTCTCTTCTCCAGGCTGAAAAAAACCATCTCAGCCTTTCCTCATAGGTAAGGTCTTCCATACCTCTGAAAATTTTTGTGGCCCTCCTCTGGACCCACTTTAACAGGTCCACGTCATTCTTGTGCTGAGGACTCCAGAGCTGGATGCAGTATTCCAGGTAGGGTATCACCAGAGCAGAGTGGAGGTGCGACATAACCTCTCTTGTACCTGCTGGCCATGCTTCTTTTGATGCAGCCCAGAATATGGCTGGCTTTCTGGGCTGTGAGTGTACATTGCCCGCTCATGTCCAGCTTTTCGTCCATCAGTACCTCAAGTCCTTTTCCACAGAGCTGCTCTAAATCCACTCACTGTCCAGCCTTTATTGATACTGTGGGTTGCCCCACTCCAGGTGCAGGACCTTGCACTTGGCCTTTTTGAACCTCATGAAGTTCACATGGGCCCACTTCTCAAGCTTGTAGAGCAGCATGTGATACTTAAAAATAATCTTGTTGGTAGATGAACCTAGTGTTTGTATCTTAAAAACCCAGCGTCACTTACTTGATTTTTATATGGTAAGTGGTAGCACAAAGACTGTTCTGGACATTGTTTTCAAAGCAAATGAGGTTAATTGCCTGTTTGTGCTTCTGTGTTTATTGCACTCATTAAAGCTTGCAGGATGCCCACAATATTCTATATTTAGATAATTGCTAGTGCCCTATCAGAGTCTTATTTGAGGACAGGTTCACAGCAACAGTTTTCTGATTTCCGTGGCAGTAGTTTTCCAGAGAAGGTAACGTTCTTGAGCTCAGAAAGAAGCCCTTGGAATCAAAATCACTTGCAACCCTTACATGCATTTAGTCAACAGAATTAGGGTAGTCCTCAAGTACCTATGTTCCCTAACTACTTGGGGTTTTTTTAAAGAAAAGAAAAATGTTTTCTTGTTTTAGACTTGCAAAGAGAATGACCTTTTTTCACTTCAGGCTTTCTGAAGGAATGCAGTATACATCAACTGTGATTAAAACCCCCAAAATTATTTTGGCTGTTTATTGACTTGCATGATGGAGGTTTGGTTTTGTTTATTGCTTAGTAAAATGAAGCAAATGAAAACCATCTTTGATTTTGAATAAGCCCCTTTCTTAAGTAACCTCAAAAGCCTAGAATTGCCTTCTTCAAGACAGGTTTTAACATTCTGTTTTCTGGATGCCCACTGCTACTAACATATCTGGTTACCATGTATCAATGCAGAACATTCCTGGCATGCATTTTTGTAATATGCACATTAAATAGTAAAAAAAAAAAATAAAAAATTATTATAACTTCTCTGTTCAAATCAGGAGGTAAATTCTAAAATCTTGGAATGACTGAGGTAGATAATGCTGCTGTGTTTGTTGGGAACTGTATTTATTGACGTGTATTTCAATATAGGCTGATGAAGTGATGCTATGGAGTCGCATTGCTTACTAGTCTTCCTTAAGTGATAATCTAGAGATACAGCTAAGTATAAACGTTGTTTCACAAGAGCTTTTTATATGATTCAAGTTTCAGGTTTAAAATAGGATGGTCAAATGCTTTTAAAATTTACACTTTCTGTCCTACTATAAAGAATCTTTCAGTGTCTGGTTCATACTATTTCTGTGCTGGTAAATGCTGCAGCATGGCATAGACTAAGGTCACTTAATTTTTAGACAAGTCTGCCCCGGCACAATAGGAAGCAGTGCTACAGTTCCAGTTGTATTTGTCCAGCAGAGCTGGCAGGGAATAAGGAAGTGATTGTTAACCACCTGTCATTACGTGGAACACAAAGAGAACACAAGGAAGATGGGTTGTACTCAGGTGTATGGTGTGCATCACATGGTTGGGAAACAAATGACTTCTCTGTATGGGTTTGGATTTTCATCAGTTAAGCTATTTGTTGACAAATTTTACATGGGTTTGGTATTTTTCATAATTATGAACCAAAAATGCTACATCACTGCTGTTTGCTGGGCTCAACAACATGTGTAACCTTGGCTTTGTTCAGTAGTTTCATGGAATGATTTCCTAGTCCTGCTGAGCCTGGTTTGAAGAAAGTTCCAGAGACTCAATAGTTCTGCAGGCGTCAGGCACACAGCCTGTATGTGCAATAGATGAAGGCAGCTGACAGAGGACAAAAGATTTTATGTCACTTGTTGATTTTTGTTATCTTATTGGTTTTATAAAGTACCTTATAAAAGCAGGTGTCCTTATTGTTTTCACAAGCTTGTAACCTTTTAATTATTTTATCTCTATTATTGAAAATACTGAGGTTTTTTTCTGCTCACAAGGTTTTCTGAGTGAAACTTTAGCTTATTCTTGAATTGTTTAAAAAGATTTTTTTTCCTTTCCTAATGAAATAATGTGTATGCTTGTTTGTCCATGTGTGTTGGACTACAAGCTTAAGTGCTACAAAAAGAAGCAAAAATGTCTGATGTCTGTTACAAACTGAAATTAGGCATTGTTTTGCTGGATTAAAAAAAATGTTTCAAGAAGTAAAAGAGTCACTCCTGGGGGTTCTCAGTAAATGCCTACAGCACTTTAGGCTGTAACTAGCCACTAAAATCTGTGTTTCCTTCATGAAGTTCCTCTCTTGCTTTGAAACTTATGTAGTAGAGAGAGAGCATTAGGGTATTTTTACTCTTCTCTTAGTTGAGGTTAACTTCTTTACCTCATAACTTTCAGTTTTCCTGTGTTGGTGTGCTGGTTCCTGGTAGTGCTTCACAGTGACATATTTCAGTGTGAAGACAGCTTTATTTTGCAGAGAGGGCCTAACCACTGTCAGTGTTACTTTCTTGGTATTCTGTGTATGTCAGGATAGCTTTGTATGAACCAATGTTAGTTTCTGGATGAGAGGATTAACACAGTTTTTACTAATCCTTCTTGCAGAAGAACAGAAGAACTAAGCATACAAAATGTTGACTCATTTAAACATTAGCATGTGTTTGAGACTTCTGTTTAATTCTACAGCAGTGGCTAAATTCTGAACCTTCAGTGGAAAACAAAAAATGTATATTCCCCATACAGTGATACGGGGAAGTGGCATCTGCTGGTTGCTTGGGTAGGCCAGATTTGGAGAACACAATACAAACCAAAGCATCAACAGAAGGGAGAAATCTCATTTCTTCTGTTTCATTTACTTTAGAATCATAAAATCACAGAATGGTTTGGGTTGGAAAGGACTATAAGATCATCTACTCCAACTCCCCTGCCATGGGCAGGGACACCACACACTAGAAGAGCTGGAACTGGAAGTAGAATCAAACTCAGTTTAATGTTGCTGTCATTAAGTAAAAGGAATTTATGCCATCTCTTCTTTTAGAAAAGGAGGAAGTGGAGAGAAAAAAATAACATCTAGGTAATACAAAGCTTAAAAAAAATAATCAATTTCATGTTAGTTTAAGACCTTTGCAAGCTTTTATAATGCCTGTAAATTCAGGAGTTGTGTCTAAAGCAAGTATGATATTTTTTGGATAAATAAGTAAGCAACCCCCCTTTTTATTTTTCAATGAATGCATTAAAAATATTAAAATCAGAAAATGTTACCAGTCAAGCATCTATAACCTTTTGTGTGGTTATAAAAAATTCATTTTTCTTGTCAAGGCTTTCTTTGTATTTCAAATGATTAAACTTTAACTCTTTCACAACCTGAGTCACACTCAGCTGGAGATTGGATATTTGAAGTCTGTGACCACATCTTTCTATCACTTTGTTCTTCAAAGCAGGAAAGGAGCTGAATGTACAAGACCCAGCTTTTCTAAATTCTCCAGCAACCTGAATTCTTGTGCATTTTCATATTTTGCTTATTCAGATCAATCTTAACTGACTGGTAGTCTACAGTGATAATACAACTGTCGTGCATATATCCAGGCTGCAAAGAGTGTAAGCAAGCTCTTAACTGTGTTTCATTACCTGGGGTCAGATGAGAATGTGGTGGGAAGAATTTCACCTTTAGATTACTTACCATTTTGAGAGAAGTAATGTTTCCCCCTCCCCCAGATATTAAGTAGTTAACATTAAATGGGTTATCTGGTAAATCCAGCACCTGGATGATGTCTTCTTGTGAAAATTGGAACTGTTTCTCTAGGGGTATTATTCCCTGCACTTCCATAAAAGTTACAGTTTACTGTATTAGAAGCATATTTATGAGGAAGCTAGAAAAGATTTAATACAAGAGGTCCAAGGTAATAGATAAAATTAGAGAACTGCATAATACATGTGATAAATAGCAGTTTTCTGCTGTAAAAATGCTCATGTAAAATTCACATATTCTTCACAGAACAACAGTATTTTTATTCCTAGTGCTGTAACTAGACATGTCTTTCATTGGAAGGATATTTTGAAATATTATTTCCTCATAGTAATTTCCTGATTACAGGCTGGGATTTTTTCTCCTATCAGTAACAATGTGAAATAAAAATCTGCTGAAGTCTCAGTTGTACCCTCATAAAGCAGTGAAGTTGAGGACAAGCCTCTTGCCCCATTTCTGTCCCCAAAGCTAACATCTTGAAAAATATATTCTTCTCTGCCACTGTGAAGCTAATGAAATGACCTTCATCTAAAAAGGGGCCTAAAAGTCAAGTTAGTGGCATGGTATACAATCTGTATTCGGGCAGTGGTCGTTAGTGATACTTCCTTAAAAGTGTTACCCTTCCTGCAGCACGGGCTGACATCCCTTTCATCTCTAGTGACTGAGATATGGATGTGTTGATACTAGGTAATACTCCGCCCACAAGTAATATGGATGTTCTCATGGTTTCATGAGAGGACATGTGACTCAGAGTATATATTCTAATTGGAAATCTGCATAAGAAACAATGAAGCATGTTTTGCTAAATATCTCATTTTCTGTCACTTCCCAGTATTCTTATTTCCCAAACAGATTCATCTTTGTAGATCTCTGACTGTCTGTTTTTCATGCATAGCAACCTCCATGGCTTTTGAATCAAATAGAAATCTGATGCAGAAGTACCTTTGTGTTTTGGGGTATTCTTTTTTTCATATATTTTCTCTTCCAAAACACAATATTGCTGGAGTGTGTTGATTTGCTATGGGGAATATTTGCATAATAACTTTAATAACCAACTGAAAGTGATCCTCACTACTGACTAGGCACAATATTAATAGTTATAGTCTGTACGTTTTCCTTTTTTTTTTTTTAATTACTTTTTGAATCTTCTTCTCTAGAATAGGATTATATCATTGCTAAAATAAATAATATGTTGCAAGTAGCTTTTATTGAACTCTAGTTTAATTTTAATGAGATGAAACGTAATTGGAAAGTGTTTGTTATATCATGCCAACAAAGTACCAATCATGAACTGAAGACTGACACTGGAGTGGACAGTTTGTGATTATAACTGTATGTCAAGATCTTCATTAAGATGCACATTAACTGAACATAATTGACTGTAAGGCAGCTGGACAGTGGTAAAATATTTACTAATGAACCTCTTCACTGCAGTATTTTCTGCCTCAAGGAGAACAATAAAAGTGTTCATATTTTCTTTTAATACCCTTTAGTAAATGCTGCCATATTAGCAAGCAAAATTATATGATCATGAGGGCTTCATAGTTTCTGCTTCTCCAGTTTGCTAGGGCTATTAATTCAAAGACTGAAAATTTATGAGGAAATAGAGTAAAGAGTTCATCGTAGTTGAGGTCTCTTGTGCCTGTTTCACTCATAATCAAAATTTTAAGAGCAAACAGAAATAATAGCTGATTTCATTCCATTAAAGGTTGGAATCCAACAGCAATTTTTGATTTGTTAGAAGTAACTGTGTGTCCTTTTAGGAAATGACTGCCATCCATTTGAACAGTCTTTGTTTGGTCAGCATCTTCTTTAAAAAATTATATAGAGTCTGGGAAAGTGTCTCATATGATGTTGTATGATGTTTTTCATTTTTTTATAACTATTTCAAAGGTAAGTGATTTCAGACTAATGTGTCAGAGATATTTGATGATGTCTAGCCATCAAATTAGTTTCTTTTTTTTTGTACCAAATGTGCGAATGTACCTTTAGAGGCGAGGTACTTAAAAATCTATCAGCAAGAACACCTCAAGTTTATAGTGCATCATCTAGTAATTGTTTCAGAGTTATCTTCTGAATAATGTATTTTTGAAATTAGAATTTGTATGACCTTTTCATCACATCGTATCTATCTGTCAAATATAATGGACTAGAGGCAACAAATCTGTTGTTATTGGTTTTTTTGGATTATGCAAGAATTAAACCTCTTAAAAGCAAATTAGTGAAGATCTCAATTTTCTTTAGGAATCGTAATTACATAATTGTGCATAAAAAGTCTGTTGCAACAAATGAGAAACAATGTAATAGTGCTTAAACCACGACAGTTTATTATCACCAGTTTCCACCATAATCTCCCTTATGCACTTTCATTATAAAGTGTTATCAGCATAACATACTAGAGCATAGGAATGGCTGTAGTGACCTAAAGTATTTGGTGTTATTGCCCCTCCTGTTCCCATTACATAGATCTTCACACAGGCCTGTATTATTCCTGTGTTAAATACAGAACGAGTAGACTTCACCAGAGTGATTTCAGAACAGATAATCCAATTCTGCACTGTGGGTTTTAAGTGGCTTTTGTTGGACTTTGCTGTATTTTAAGAGTTGGTGGGCAAATTTATTCCTTCAGATGCAGCCAATTGTCATTGACAATTTATATTTTACTCTTTGAGTAGTGTTCTATGGCTTCAGAAAAGACATTGCTTCCTTTAATTTAGATTTTTGAGAACAGATTAATAGAATAATCTCCCGGAAAAGATTTGCCCTGGTATTTCATGCCCCTTGATTTAAATAGTTCTATTTAGTACAAATAGTATGAAAACAAGCCAAAAGGTGTCGTTTTTTTTCCTCTGCTTTTGTGATTCCTTCAGCTCAGAAACTTCATCTCAGTTGTACCATCTGTTGGGTATTTTCCACGTTTGCTTTTTGGTTTTGTGGTTTTGTTGGTGGTGTTTTTTTCTTTTTTCTTTTTTATTTGTTTGTTAGATTTTCCTTTAACCCTTTATATTTCTGATTTGGTTTATTTTCACAAAAGAAGCCAGATCATTTGGCCAAGTTCTCTTAGCGAGTTTAGTGGCATAAGAACTCAGAATACTCTAATTTTTGCATTTGTTTGTGTTGGATTGTTTGTTTGTTTTTTTTTTTTAATTCCTTTTGGTGATAATTGGTACAAGCAGACTTTCCTTTTTTAAAGTATGGGGTTCCACTTTGAGAGAATCTTCATGCTTAGCTCTTCTCTCTTTAAAAAAGGTGTTGTGATATGACTGCAAACTGTTAGAATTATGTCATCACCATGAATAGCCAGGTCTGGAAGAATTCAAAGTTGCTGTCTTAATCTACATGCTGAATATGTGTGGAATGGACTAAGAAAACGTCACAATGTATGGTGTACTCAGGACATCTGTGTGCAAGTAAAGATAGAAACAATGATTAAGTGGATTATATATCTCTTAAATTATGTGCTGTCATATATTGTGTCTGTGTTTTTTGTTGTTTTTTTTTTTTGAATAAGATGTTCTGCTATTTAGGTATTTGAAGAGAAGGTTTTTATCTTTAATAACTTTTTTAAAAAAATATAGTAGCTTTTATTCTGGCTGTATATTACTGTTATTCTCTAACTTGCATTAGACCATCCTCAGTCAGCAGTTAGGAATGGAAAAAGCTGTATTTCTTGTCAGTTATTATGGTGCAAGTCCTGATTTTTTTATGGAAGTCAGAGGAACTGACTTCTCCTATCCCCAGGGAAGCTTTGGAAGGATTATGTAAAGCTCTTCTTCCTCTGTTTGCATCACTTCATCCCTGTGAAGACCTGGTATTATACAGTTCCCATCACCCCTTTAGCACAAGGATTCAACACAGGAAGCACAGACAGCGGTAACTTCTGTGGTAGGGTTATTCAAGCCATGTTCATAGAGTCATAGAATGGTTTTGGTTGGAAGAGACCTTAAGGAGACCAACCCTCCTGATATGGGCAGGAGCACCTTCCTCTAGACCAGGTTGCTGAAAGCCCATCCAATCTGGCTTTGAATTCTGCCAGAGCTGGAGCAGCCACAGCTGTTCCAGTGCCTCACCACCCTCATAGTGAAGATTATTTTCCTAATTCTTGTTGTATTCCTCTAAAGCATCAGTGAAAGCTGAGGCATGGAAATCAAAAGGAGTTGCAGCATTTGAGAAAGAAAGTATATAGTAGGCGTTACCTTAGCGCTTTATTTTCCGTAGCTCCAAGACAAATAGCTCCATGAAACGTATTACCTTGTGCTCTTGGGAGAGTGGTACCCTTCAGAACACTGTATGACATTGCCTTGAAGAGAGAACCTAGATATTAGTGTTTATTTTCAAGAAGCATCTAATTTCTACTTAATATGTTTAAATAACAAAAGGAGAGAGAAAAGACCCTGATTATCTGTACCATGGAGAAGAAAAGTGATCTTTTAATCTAGCTCCTGCTTATCCCATGAGTAGTTGTCCAGATTCAGTGCTTGAAAGACTGGCCTTTTCTTCAGATATATTCTATCTATATGAATGAATAAAAAACCACAGAACACAAAACACCCGCACCAGAGAACAACTAGAATTTCCAAAAATTGCTGGTATCATGACATTAATACACTTGCAGTCTTGTGTCTGTCAGTTGCTTGGTTTATAAGGTTTGTTCACAATTACTTGTTTTTCTGGTAATAATTTTCCTGTACCAATATTATGATAATCTTTTTAAACAGTTGATTCTGAGTGACCTAATTTTTAAACTGCTGAGCATTTACTGCTCATACTGAAGAAAATCTGCTTCAGAAAAAAATGTCTGTTCTGCAACTGTGTGGGGTGAGGATGTTTGTGGATGTGTGTGTGTGTCCTGTAAATGCTCCTTTGTATGTTTTTAATAAGATTCAGAATTGCTCTTAATTTTGAGGTTCTTATTCTTGGGTTTTGTCTTTTAATTTTCCCGTGAGAAATAGGTTAGTTATGTTTTTGCTCTGGAAAGAGTAAGATCATTTTACGAAGAAGAAATAAAGCGGTAGGTAGAAAGGGACAATTTTTTAAATTCTCAAATGAGAATTTAACTTTTACTTAGTTATTTTCATAGAATTGTAGAATCAGTCCCAGGGGGCTTGTGTCAACCAGATTCCTACCCAGGCCAAAGCCTCCCCTCCAGAAGTCCAAGGTATCTGCTCTGCTAACCACCATCATTACTTCTGGGAGCATCGAAAACCATGTTTCCACAATGCCAACTGTGTGATTGTTTTCCTACTGCTGAATGGCTTCCAGCTCCTCCTATTGTTCATTGATGCACTTTGGTTGAGCTACTGATCTTGCTACATTCTTGGGCAGAGAAGCCCTAATTCCTGTGACCATTTTCAGGCATTACCAAGGTTTCCAACACATCAATAACTCTTTGGTCTTTCCTATTGCATGGATATCCAGAATCATAGAATCATGGAATGGTTTGGGTAGAAGGGGCCTTAAAGCTCATCTAGTTCCAACCCCCCTACCATGGGCCAGGACACCTTCTACTAGACAGGCTGCTCAAAGCCCCATCTAGCTTTGCTCCATTTCCTACCTCCACTGAGATGGCAAACTAAAGGACCTTGCTAGCACACCATCCCTCAAACATTTGCATGCCACCCCCAGACTTGCCTCTAAGAAGGCTGGTTTTATCCCTTTCTCCCTTCAAATCTAGTTTAAAGTTCTTTAAGTGAGCCCTGCCAACTCTTGCACAAAGGTCCTTTTCCCTGTTTAAGACAGGTGTACCCTGTGTGTTGGCAACAGGCCTAGTGTCCTATAAACTGACCCATGATTGAAAACCCAAAAATTCTGCTAGTGACACCAGCCTTGGAGCCAGGTATTGATCTGCTGGGTCTTCCTGTTTTTTCCATTGTCATTCCCTGCAGCTGGAACAGTAGAGGAGAACGCTACTTGTTCTCTGATCTGTTAACTAGTTACTGATCCATAAACCAGTCATACCAAGGCCCTGACATCTCTTTTGATTACCCTCAGACTTTGTGTTGCAACTTCGTCGTTGCCTGCCTGAAAAATCAATAATGGATAATAATCTGATGGCCACACCAGCACAGGAAGCTTTCTCTTCACATCTTTAACCCAGACCCCAGGGATGCAGTGGATGGCCCTAAGAAGTGGGTCTGGTCTGCATATTGGGGCCTTCTGTTCCCTTCAGAAGGGAATGTCCTATGACAATGACCCATCTCTTTTTCTCTATGGAAGCAGTTTTGATGCAGGACATATGCTGACTAAGCCTCGGCAACATGTCCAAACTAGATGAGCCATCGTCCTCATAATTGTTCTGTTCCACTTGCAGAGCATCATGGCTATTATACAAGGACACCTGGGCAGGTGGGTGAGATGAACCTGCTGTCTCAGGCAGGAACTTGTCACCATTGTCCCCTACCCTTATGTCCCCGTGTTCATCCAGGTGGAGAGAGGATAGGGAATCCTCTGTATCATGTGTCCTATCTGCCTGTTGGGCCTGTCTCAGGGAAGGCAGGGTGCCATTCCAGTAGTCTCTGCCTCTCTTGCACTCCATGATATTACTCGGACACCTGAGCAACGGCGTGTTCCCACCAGAGCTCTGCCTGGGTAGCTGCATCGGTCATGGTGGCTGCAGAGCTTATAGACTATGACTTTCTCCCAGGTGGATGCCGTTGCCCCCGACTCACAAACTGCAACACAAACTGCTGTGCCAGACCCTGGCAGTCGAACCACAGCCTCTTTGCCCATGCTGGTGGTAGTGCTCCTGGTTGCCAGTGCTCCCTAAGGGCTTCTGTTATACATGGTGGAGAGGTTGGCCACCATTTCTCCTGCCCCAGTCCAGTTCCCATCAGCTGCTGTTGTGTTAGCTGTGGGCGCCTGGTGGCCTCTTGTCTCCCCCTGGGGTGCCTCGTTTTCAGGGACTCTGCTTGTGCACCATGCCAGAGCACTCCACTGCAGATCCTGCAAGCACCAGAGCTTCTCACCTCAACAAGTAATTTCATCACCAAATAAATAAAAAAATTAGACCATGAATGATTACAATAAATGTGTCTTAAATGCCAATCTTTCTTTTGTTATTATTTTTAAAAGAATTTGTTATTTTTGTGTAGTTCTTTTAATGTGTTTCATATGAACACATTCACATAGTTTTATGTTAGTATCTTGAAATGGGCTTTAGGAAGCAAAGCAGATCCTGTTTTGTTAATAGTTGATTTAATATGACATTCTTATATTATGTGGCATGCAGAGTGGGAGGTAGTACTTATTACTATTAAATTTATCAAGTAATGGAAATTAAATTTATCAGGTAAAATGACTGTATTAGAAGTTGCTTTGCCTAAAACTATGGGGCAGTAGATCTTGGGAAAAAATACACT
>JAVHNF010020475.1:0-17287 GCA_034783455.1 Micropsitta finschii | reverse complement strand
CAATGAACCTGCTGTAGATATTAGGTACGGTAACACTTGTTTTACAGGTTCTTGAATCAAGCAATGCATCTGTATGAAGCGACAGCAGTTATGCCCATTAATTTTGTGTTCTTCACCACCAGTGCCATCATTTCAGGTTTGTTTCTGGCCTTTTGCCTCTCCAGAATGGTTTTCTAAACATCAGGTTTTTAAGAGTTACTGCCTGTGAAGAGGAACACAAACCAGTCATGTTTGACTTCACAAAAAGAAGTTTTTCCTATTTGACAGGTGTTTAAGTTCTGAAAAATGAGTAAGTTTACAACTTTTGAAGCAAAATAAAAACAATCAAATTCCAACATTTCCAGAATTGATATGTACGATTTACTGTGCCTTGTGGCTTACTAGAAGTACCTCCATTTACCCTAGCCTCATCTTGACATCCAGTAAATGCATTCACCATGTGCACACCAGCCTCTCTGCATCTGAACTGGTAGAGTAATTTTGACAGCCTGGCAAGCTACTCAAATGACAGCCAGCTGTGTTTCATAGTAGTTAGCGTATATTCCATTTCAGAAGGTGGAATTCTAGGTTAAGTGAAGGAAATAAAATTACCCCAAAGACTTTCTGAGCATTTAACGTTTTATTCTGGGTGAGAACTTTGAACTCAGTGCTGTTAAAGAGGGACTGCAAATCTTGGAAATGGTGCTCAGTGTAAGAACATGAGCAAGGAGAACGACCAAGATGCTGTATCAGCAGTGAGCCAAAATGATCATGTTGTTAGAACATTTATGACTCATTTTAACACACACTTGGGGCTTTCCTGTCATTGCTGTGCAGGAGTTTCTCATGCAGAGCTGCCATTAATGAGAAGGGGAGTTAGCTTCACGCACAGATTGCCTCAGCACCTGTGTTAGAAAAGACCTACACTTTGTGACTGAGACATGTGCCAAAAAAGGGTTGCGTTCTTGTGACCATATGGGGAATTTGGCCTTGTGCCTCCTTAAAAGATCAAGTACCTATTCAGGAATGGCTTAATAGCTTTGAGACTGGATATGCATTTGCACCAGGTTAGTTAAACCAGAGCTTAGAAGAACAGCCTTTGCAAATCTTACTGGGGTGATTGTAGAAGGTACCTCTCTCGTGACACCCCATCCCCAGTTACAGCCTTTGAAGATACAGTCACACTTCAGCTGTGCTGGTTCACACTTTGGTGTTTCTAAGCAGAAATATGCTCATCAGTGTTTTAAAGCTAATATACTTGGCTGTGAATTGGGGCAGCTGAGATCCAGATACACATCTGGTTCTGTCACCTCCACTGCAGAGGTGGTAATTCCTGGAAGAGAGGTGACCAGAAAGACCTAGTGTTCCCTTCAGCCAGAAAGATTTGGCAAACTTGGCTGCTGGAGCCCTTAACTTGGTGTAAACTTCAGGGACACAGCTAGTTACCGAAAACCTGTTCCCAATTGGAGTTCACATGTCCACATGGTATGCTGTAGTGGCTTAACTAAATCCACGAAAACCCTGTTAGCTATATTGGTATGACTGCTTGTGAATAAGACCTTGAGTTTGACCTGCATAAAAACTGTTGCTGACAATGCAAAAAAATACCTGCATCTGTGCAGTTACTAACACAGCAGATGCTTCAACCTGATAGATTTAATCTTCTTCAGTCCCATGCAGTATCTTGACAAAGTCTAGTTAATGGAATACGGGCACAAAAAGAGAGCCCATCACAAAGTGCATTAATACCTTATTTGGGATTTTTTTTTTGCTCCATTTGAGCATGACAATGCTCCTGACCCTCCCAGCTGTAATTCATATCACTTGGAAGCCAGTCAAAATCTGCAATTCTTGTTTCTGTCACATTCCAGGGGTCATATTTTATCGGGAATTCCAAAGTGCAGCTTTGCTGAGCCTGTTCATGTTTCTGTTCGGGTAAGTGTATCAGCCTGAAATCTGCTCTAATGTTTGTACTGAAACAGTATTGCCTTGTGGAATCCCTTCTTTTCTCAGTAAGAAGAAACCTGTCTTGTTATTAAAGTATTATGGAATAGCCATTATAGTAGGATAAAAAAACATTAAAGGAAAGATTGATGTCTGTGCTTTGGGGGTTTGGAGGCCTGGTTTTGAATCCAAATATGTAAAAATGTGAGACACTTATGAGCTACTAATCTCATGATGGAATGAAAAACCAGCCGCATGTGTTCCTCCATCAGGAAGAAGAAATCACTGTTCTTCACCAAAGATCATGTTATAGGGAGTGCTTTTACAACTGAGAGAAATCTCCTCCCATGTTACCTTCCATTTGTGTGCCCAGCTGGTCTCAGCTTCCACTAGGCATGGGCAACTATGTGAGCAGCTTGCCTATGAGGCTGTACTATAATCTCTCTCCCCCCCATCTTCCTGTGCAGAGAAAGATACAGAATGCCTGCAGAAAAGTTCAAAGCATACTAAAAATCTGTTAACAATAAATATTTGAAGAAGGGCCTAGGTGTTGTGAGAGCAGAAACCTTCTGCTGGCTACCAGCACCACAACAACTGTCCCTGGTGGGACAAGTGACAGTTAAGCACTTGACAATGGTGTGAGATAGTTAAAAGCATCTCCCAGAACTGATGGAGGTGTCTTCTTGCCACAGTGATGTCAAATAAATGGCGTCGACAGCTATAGACATCTTCGTCCTCTGCAACTGGACTGGAGTAGGTGCACACAACTGTTGTCTTGTCTGACTGCAGGAAAAGTGACCAAAAAATGGAAAGGAGCAAATTCAACCCATGTATTTGGAAGACAGGAATTAGTGGTTGCGTGTCCAGCACAGAGTGGATAGAAGATTTATCCAAGCATAGCAGTTTTTCACTGCTTCTGGCTTACAGCTTGCCCCTGAGACACACAGTTAAACGAGAAAAACAACAGAGATGTTGATTGTCTGTAGCTAGACTGAGTTAGTTGTTAATGAAATTGCAAATGCTAGAATGCTAGATTAGATGCTCTGTGAAGATTTTCTCAGGGATTCAAATATTGTGGTCTCACACAGGCATTTGGTTAGGTATATATTGCTGAAAGTGTGATTTTGCTTGCGGAACCTTTTGAACTGATAATAAAGCTTTAGGAGACAAAAACTAGACTGAGAGGGAGCCCAAGATGAGTATATAGAGCTGCCAGGAAGAAAAGTCTCTTTATAAACTGAGCAGCTTGGGTTTGGGAAGTCCTTGAAAAAGAAATATGGAAAGAAATTGTCATCTCAGATGCAGTGAACTGTTTCTAATGACACCGTGACACTATTATTTTGCAGGTGTCTCCTGTCTTTCCTTGGTGTATTTGTAATTGCAAGAAATAAAAAAGAGGAGCATTTACAAGTTCCTTTTATTGACTGTGGACATATTCCTGGTAAGTAGGGGTTTTTTTTTCCTGTCTCTGTTAAAAGTGAGATATCAGATAATGGATGACTTAGAGTTGAGTCACAAATGTGCTCTAGTCATATTCAATAAATATACTGTTCCCTTAATTTCTATTCCTGTTCCCAACAGATTTTTCAAAGAATTTTCCAGAGTTTTTCCAAGCTATTGTTACAACCAGTCAAATAAAAACAGTGATTACTGGAGCGAAGAATGTTTAAATGATGGATTGGTGGGGGATTTGTTTGCTTGAAATTCTTCACAGAATTGTTGTTTTTTCCTTTCCTCCCCCTATTTCCTTAGGACAAAGTTTGACAGGCAAAATACAACCAGATTCTCACAGTTCATACTACGGCACTTTGAATAATGAAGACAACTTGGTGAAAAGTCAAGGCTGAAAGAAGAAAGCGCAGTTAATAGGAGAAGTGCCACTGCAACAAGGATCTGCAGCACCTTTTTGTTGGACATATTCAAGTGTGTGTTGAATTCCTATGTCAGTGAGTCATAGTATTATTGGATCTCACTGAATGTGTCCCGTGGTTGTCCCAAATGTGTTCTGAAGATAAAGGAAGCCTTAAGAAAAACTAAATAACCATTAATGAAACAGAACGTTCTTTTAGTATCAATGCCTCTCGAGGATATTTTTAGTCTTAATTGCCTTGAAATGCAAAGAGGCGCAGAACAGGATTATAAAAGTTCCCTTTTGAAACCTCACAGATCTTTGTAGATGCTTAAAGACAAAGGTGGGAAATGAGATGAAATTTTGTTAGTGACCTCAAACTATTCTGCTATATGTTTAATACCTTTAAAAATCTGATCCTTCCTGTTCAGGAGTCAAAGATGTGGACATATATACGGTGGACACAAATACGTACATGCAGAGTATTTTATTTCATGTGTAGAGGAAAAATCCTGATTATTTTCTGCCATCAGGTTGATTCTCTTATCTTCCAAGGAAATAGATACTTGTGTGAGGTGGGGGAAAGAAGAGAGAATTTGCCATAAACATAGGCACATGCACACACTTGTGCTCAGTCAAGGCAGAGCTAGGGAGCCATGCTTGACATTTTACATCCTCTCAGAGTCCTGTGCTGGGCTGGTCTATACTATCTGCTGGTAGCTTAGCCTCTGCTTTAGCTTCTGTTTTCAGGAAAACATGGTTTTAGTGAAGAAAGTGCTAAGTTTTCCAGTTCGGAATGGGATAGCCAGGTTCCTTCCCTTGATGTGTCCTGGGAAAATATTCCTAAAAAAGAAAAGTAGGGCAACTCCTAAGCACTGGAAATGCTGCATGATGAAAGGCTGTAAAAAAACCAGGATCACAGAGAGTCACAGTAACAGTACAGTTTTTCCTCATTAAATGATAATGCCTCTGAACACTGATCTGAAGAGCCAGCAGTGGTGGGAACCATGTCAATATTGTTCTGTGTTTGGGTTTGTGGTGTCTCCATGCTCTTCATTCCCAGCCTCCCGGCAAGAAAGCTGCTTCTGGGCATCCATCACAAGTCCACTTACCCCTGCCTGGTAGCACTGCTCTACCATAGCTGGCACAGTGTGGGTCTGACACCTCCTCTGCAGAAACAAGTGAAAGAGCTCTTGAAAAGCATTCGTGTCTTGGACAAGGTACTTAGTTTACGTTTGAGTTAATCAGCAGTAATGGATAGGGGCCATAGGCTGTATTTTGTTTCAGTGGGATATGAGGCAATGAGGTCTCCTTTCTTCCCCAAAATAATTATTTCAGTTAAAAAACACATACAGCTGAAGATCCATATGACAGTTTCACTTCAAACCCTACAAAGCACACATAGAGCTGCAGATTTTCCTATACAGCAATGTCCCAGGAGCAGGGGGGCTTGTGAAGCTGTTTTCCAACATGGGTCTTTTCCAGCTGGCACTGGACAAGACTCTGTGTCTGCACCTCACTTGTACCAGCTGCCTGGCTGTGGCCTTCCTTTCCCCTCTTACAGCTTGAGTTCAAGTTTCTAAAGCTTAAAGTAAAAAAAAGCACATTCTTTTCATATGCTCTCTCCAAGGAATAGGGGCATGCCTCTATCTTTCTTTTGCAAGTCCAATTTAAGCTGCTTTCTAAGTCTCAAGTGAGAGTGTGTGCTAAAGATGGAAATAAGAGGCCTACAGCTTTTCATTCTGTGACCTGGGAAACAAACGGGTGAAAGGATTTGGTTTTGTTTCTTTTTTTTTTAAATTACTGGCCTTGGGCATTTTTCTGAAATCTGTTTCCATGACTCAGGAGGTTTGGAGGCAGTAATAAGGGTTACCAGGTGTGGGATTTTCTATTTAAAGCAAGAAATCAAATGTAAAAACCTGTGGCAAAAGTTATTACTTATTTTAAACTACTGTTTTTCTCTGGAACAAAAGGGATTTCTTCCTATGGAATTGCACAAAAAATTTAAGGGTTAAAATGTTTTCTTTAAACTTGAATGTAATTAAAATGAATTTATAGTGCAAAACACTAGTAGGAATGATGTGCAATTAAAAGTTGTGATTTGACATGATTTTTGAGATGTGAGCACGTTCTAGCTAATTGATGTATTCCAAGATCAGAAAAACTCATTGATGAGAATTCATTACTGTCTGCCAAGAAAAGAACATGATTTGTTTCAAGAATCAGTTTTTAATCAATGTCATTTTCAGATCCGTGTGATATTTAGGTGGCAAACACCACAGACAAACGCCTGCTAAAAGAAAAGCCTTTTCACTGGAATACAAAACAGTCTCTGGAGCCCTTCTCTTCAATAACAAGTTATTTTCTTGCAATGTTTTTCCTGACATCAAAAATGTGGGCCAGATATAAACTGCAAAACTTGCACCTGCAGGCTGAAGTTGAACAGATCCTCCACGGGATGTGAGGAAATCAAACCACGGAAGGCGTGGTGGGCAGGCAGTGGCTCATGAGGTCCCTCGGGCTCCAGCTTTGGATTCTGACAGACCAGAACCAGCAGGACTCATTTAGTTCTTGTTCCACTGCTGGTCACGCTGCAGTAAGAGATGAAGTATTAACTGGCTATGGGCCTGGAAATTGGAGCTCTGGAGTAGAGAGAGACCATTTAATTTTTGGCATAAAATATCAGGATGCTGAAACCAAATGGTTTCAGCTGGCAAAAAATAAGTGCATTTTGGACCTGTATCTCTGCCTATGTTAGAGGCCTGGCATTCACTTGGCAGGCTTATTGCCTGCTCCTCACAACAGCCCAGCTTTTGGTGGCTTCATGTTTTGTGTGTAAGGGCACTGGTCACTTGTAAGCAAAAGAGAGAGGTTGGACATTGAGCTTCTGTGCTTTGAAGCTGCAGTCTCATGAACCTGGTACGCTGCTTGAATGGTAGAGTGCTGATAAAAGTCTCATCCTCTTTTTCCCATTCGTGAGGTCCTGCACGGACCGTGTCTCTCTGTGACTCACTTCAGCTGCCTCTGATAGCACAGGGGCACAGATGATTAGACTGAATGTTCTTTCAGTCTGCTCCTTTGTTACTGTTCTCTGAGGCTTGGCCTTTTTCTCTTTCAAATTTGTTTTTCATTCCTTCTGGAGAAATCAGCTGGGCTATGCTAGCAGCTACCCAAAGCACACAGAGACAAATTACCGCAATTATTATTGGAGGGCCAAGCTGGAAGATTTACAACCTGAGGCCGTTGCAAGCAAAAGACGGAGAAATGTTTAGTGCTTTGGATTCTCAGGACTTCAAGAAAACCTTTGTAATGTTTATGGGTTCTGGGTTAGAATTAGGGACCTCAGTGAATAAATAGAATCATAGAATGGTTTGAGTTGGAAGTGATCTTAAAGATCATCTGGTTCCAACCCCACTCCCATGGGTGTCACTACACCTTCCACTAGACCAGGTTTTTCAATGTCCCATATATTTTTGTGTGTGGTTTTAGTTTGTCAGGGAATTTGGTTGTTTTGTTGCTTTTTTCTTACTGATTTGCAAGTGAAGGATGACTATTTCTAGGGAAGAAGAGAGGTAACAAGGCATTCCTTTGGTAGATGGGAGATGTTTCAACCTTTTGAAGTTGGGAGATGCATAGAAGCACCTTCCGAGCACTCTGGCTGAAGTAATCATTGAGTTATAACATACAAGGAAGCAGCACTGGCATATGCATCACTACATATAAACCGTGAAGAGTCATTTCCCTTTAGAAAAGATCCTTGTGCTTTTGTCACGTGTTAAATCTCTTCAGCGCACCTGTAGCTGATCTGGCCCCTTAGGCTGCACATAAACTTGTTTTTGAAACATACTACACAGGACACCTCGAGCATCCTGTCAGTGCCTGTATGGCATCAGGGCTCTTGTCAGGTCCTCCATGTGGGGAAATCAGACTGTGTGGTGGGTACACACCACAGGCTTACCCTTATAAGAAGGTACAGTGCTGCCAAGACATTCCCATGATATGGAAAGTGTTTATGGAGTATTGCCCTACAAGGAAGTTGTGCAAACCTACAGTCTTAGATTATGTTCCCTTCACTTTGGGGTTCCCACCAGAGCAAGGAAGGGCAGTTTTAGGTATCCGCAGATGTGGAATTATCGGCACCTTAGGAACTTCCAGGCACAGCAGATCCGATCCTAAATAGTTGGGTGGCTGCTGAGTAAGTTTCTTATTTAATCTAAATCCCAGTTTCACAGTTAGACCCCTAAATTTTGTCCAAGCCTTTGAGGGAGAAAGTGTATAGTATAAATAGTGTAACTCTGCAGTAGCACTTTGATTGCTCATTGACCCAGGCATTGGTGCCAGGGGAATTTGTGCAGTTCACAAGGTAATGATGAGGGGAATGGTGTTTGGCAGCAGAATCACAAAGATATCGTGGTGGCAGGCGAGTTCTGAATGAACACAGAGGAATGACTCCAGGGGATCACTACCATACAGTGGTCACTTGGACTCCTTGCTCACAGTGTCAAAGGGACATTTGTTGACAGTTTTCAAAGTAGAGCTACTGTAGAGGAATGATTAAACAGGTGATTCCAAGACTGACTGTTTTACATGAAGTCAATGTATCACTGTAGCCCATGGCACTAATAACTTAAGCATGAAAAGTGGCCTGTGGCCATCTATGAAGGAGCCAATTTCTGTACTCTGCTAGATCACATTGGGAAAAATAGAAATGATTGATTTAAGCCTCCAGCACGAACACACGCTTGCCAGCTCTCCAGTTAGAGATTTCCACTCTTGGAATAGGCATTGCCTTGCCTAGATGAAATCTCTGGAGTCTACTGCCAGGTCTTTTGCCAGAATCATTAAACTGGTTGAAAGAACAGCAATGTCATTTGTCTTCTGTTTGATAGCTGGTGGGCATCAATCCAGAGCAGCATGAACACAAGATCAGGACTTTTCTCTCCATTTGAAAAAAATAATGTTAAATGTTTTTCTCAAGTTTCAATATCATGTGCACAAGGCCAGATCTTTATGCAGTCTAATGCTCTATAATGCCCTCAGCCAAGGGTAAGAGCTAAAGCTTGGATGGCATAGGGGCTTCTAAATAGGCAGTTCTTACCTGTCACTGAAGGTTACGGCTGGTAACACACCGTTTGTCAGTAGAGTATAACAACAAAATACTGGAGATTCTATTCAGTTTTCCAAGAACAGCTGTTCTGTGTTTTACAAGGGAAAGGAGCTAAGGAATATGATTTACCATTACTAAGCATCACAGTTACCCATGTGTTTGTTTTTTCCAGCCAGTATTTAACAGTTAAGTAGCAGGCACATCCTGACAATACTGACTAGGTGCTGGGTGCATGGATGTGCTGCAGGATTTGATGCAGCAGTGCAGATAACAGTAGGTTGCTGGTATGAGAAGGCAGCTCTATGTCATCTGGCCTGGCCTTCTGCACAGCTCCAGACAGGCAACCTCCTCCAAACGCTTCTGTGTGAACCCTTTGGACCATCTACAGAAGAAGGGACTCCGTCCTCTCCTGCTAGTCAAAGTAGAGGATCCACCAATGCCATTAGTAATTTGTACTAGCAATGAGTCATTGTTTGCTTTTGAACTGCCTTATGTCTATTTTAACTTGTTTGGATTTAACATGCAGCTATTCATCTTTTGCCAGTGATTTAAAGCACTTGGTAAGTCCCTCTAGTAAAATACAGTAAGATGACTTGGGCTTTTCCCTAAGCCAAACAGACGGACCTTTTCAGTCTCTCACCATCAGACACTTTTATCAGCCCTTAAGTTATTTTCTGTGGTCGTTTTCTGCTCTCTCTTCATTTTTATGTTGTCTGCAATTGGTCAAACACAAAGTAAAACTCAGATCCTTGCAGCACTGAAGAAGTAGCACAAAACCAGAACAGACCCAACACTCTGTGACTGGATGCCCAGCTTCCCCCTCCCCATAGCTGCAGCCCTGACACCTCTCCTGAGAGGTGCCTGCACTTTCTGTTCTGACACTGTAATTTAACAGTGACTGTTTTGCATGCCCAGAGATGCAACAACCTTGATTATTTTCAGTGATTTGACTTCTGACTCATTGCTGAGTGCAGTGGCAGTCCAAAGAGTAGGACCTCTACTCAGGATAGCCCAGAAAGTAGGACCTCTATTCTGCTCAGAGGTCCCTGGGAGGCCCAGCACAGCAGGAGGCCCCAAATCCCTCTGTTCCAGGGGCTGGCACAGACATGGTGTCACTTGGTAGTGGTATTAACCAAAAGCTGCCCTTTCTCCGGTGCCTGAGAGATTTGAGAGGAGAGCGATTCATTCAGGGACAGTTTAAGCTGCAGTAAATAAATGGGCACTGGGAGGTGTGCCTGGATGTGGAGAGACCCTGCCCAGGTAAGTTGGTCTTTCCACAGGGATGGTGATGGTACACCAGAGAGAAAAGATGCTGATATTTATCATATAAACCAGAAAGGCTTCTGTGCCCTCTGCCCTTGCTGCTCCCAACCTCATGGCAAGGATGTGCTTTGTAAGCAGCAGTTTGGGCATCTCACCTCCAAGAGGATGCAAGCACCTGGTAATGCTAAATGGGGCACCCAAACCCCAAAGAGCAGCAGATGTGTGTGCAGCTCTGGCCTCTTTGGCTCACCCAGGTGATCAACCTGGGCTGTAGACTTCCCCACTCTGAGATGCCCAAGGTTGCCCTAGGGTCCTGCTTCTTCTCACTGCATAAAGAATGAGTCTCCCCACCCCTTTCGTGGATCTAAGTTTTCAAATGCATTTGTGCTGGAGAGAACATTGTGGCGCATTTACAGTCCAAGATCCAGTGTTACACCACAGAGCAGGCACAGCTATTTTGCTGGTACCCTTGCATTGTGAATCATTTGTATTCGGTGCTTTGAGGTGTTTGGGGTGGTTTTTCTTCATAATTTCAAATGAACAGATCAGTAATGTCACCTTGATTAGCCTGAGGCAGTTGGTGGCGGAACTCTTCTTTAAAGAGAATAAAATAGCTGCTTTTCCTGGTGAAGCCTTTGCAAATAAAAGGTTGTGCTGGAGCTGGAGCACTTTGAATGTGATTGCAGTGACTCACATTTTTAATGGCTTTTTTTTTTTTAAATCTCAGAAATGGCTTTTTTCCAAGCAAAGTCCTACAAGGCCTCATATAATAAACAAGGGTTACTGCTCTTTTCCACACATAACATGAAAAATATCCTTGAGCGGAGCAAACTGCAGCCCATCTGCTGTAGCTTGGCCTGGTGCGCAGCGCAGCTCCCTGGCTATTACACATGGCCCTTGGTAAAGCAAACCACCTGCTTCCTGCACGAGGTCCCGCCTCGAGACTCCCCAGCGCTTCTCTGAGGAGGAAACCCATCCAACCTGCTGACAGAGGATGACAACCTTGGCATTCCCTTTTGCTGCATTTGTTCTGATGCCATTTGTTGTTCACTCAAGTGCTCCATGGACTTTCGTCTTCTTTTCCATCCAGACTAGAAAAAGGCAGGCTGTGCCAGAGATAAACAGACTCGTACTTTCCTGTTTATTGCACTCCCTTGCTCTTCAGCTGCACTCAGCAAGTCTTCATCTGGGATGCCTCTTTTCTCCTACATTAAAGAGAAAAGAAAATCAGTGCTTTTGTTTTGCTAAGAAATAAACAGGTTTTACTACCTTTTTCCCTGAAGAAGTCACACTATATTGTTAAACCAACTGATCGTAAATAACCATCAGTGGCACTCTGAGGTAAACACCTCATATGAAAAATTTCCCGTCAGATGGTAGAAATTCGGCAGAATTTTAGGATCAGCTCAAAATGGGATCTCACAGCAGATAACGAAGCAGCGCTGACAGCTGTGTCTGAGACCAGGATATCTGTCTTCTTGAAATAGTGTTATGTGGAGGAAGAAATGTTTGTGGATATGTCGGGTTAACAGTGTACTTTTGTGGCATAGATCAGAATCTCACTGGTACTAGCTCTATAATGTGTATGTTAATGTGCAATGAGCTGTGCCACTCGGTATTGAGAGTGTACTTTTTTTTGTTTCTTTCTTAGAGACTGAAGTTGTGCAACATGCAGTAAATACTATTAGAACTGGAAAAAATACTTATTTAGTATGCATAAATCAGTCTTCTAGTGTCAAATAAAATCATGGCTTTAATCATGTCCTTAGCCATTGGCCAAAACAAAATCAAAGATTAAAAAGGTATCATGTCTGGCTGACTAAAATGCAAGCCTATGTTAACTTGTTTTGTGATGCTAAATGGTGGGTTTAGACATACCAAGCCACAGGCAGAGCTAGGTTTCAGTTGGGGCTGTATGAAACAGGGTTTGCACATTTTTGTGCAACACACATTGCAGTAAAGCATTGGTTAAGATGATCTCAACATCAATCTACAAGAAAATAGTTGTGCTAAGAACTGATAGGAACAGTCCTAACTCTATTTCAGCAAATGTTGGTGCTCTTAGATTGCGGAAGCCACAGCGGATACCACAGTCCCTGTGCTTTCCTTTGCCTCCTTGATAACTAACAACCAAACTGCTGGGGTTACTGGCAGGCATTCAGACCCTCGTCTTGAGCCCACACTTACAACAGACCATGCCCCAGTGCAGGCAAGAGACGATCCTGAATTCCTGTGTGCTGGTGACTGTGACAGTGGTTTGGTTCCTTTTTTGCAAAGAATTTACTTCAGGTGAATGAGGTATGGCAATAAACCTGGCCTCCTCCTCTCTGGAGCAACCACGCCTGTGATTCCCCATTACCTCAACCTGCCTTTCACAGCAGTACTCTAAGGTATTTCTATGTTCCTTGTGATGGAAGAGGCACCAGGGCTGTCAGCGGTTAGGATACCAGTTTGACTCCTCTGCACACATTTGCGTTTGGCATCTTCTGCTCAGTCTTGTCCTGAATCCTTTTGGGTCAGCTCCATACACAGCGTTTGTCAGGTGCTCCACAGCATCTGGGTAGGGCCCCTGGATGTGACGACAGTACAGATGATTCACTAAGACAAAAGGCAGCATGAACACATAAATAAATAGATTTACATATACATAAAAATGTTTCTGAATTACAAAGTTTCCAGCAAGCTCTGGTAGAAGCAAGCTCTGGAACAAGGCTCCAACAAGCTTGTAGAAACAGTGGGAGCAAGAAACCCAACCAGTCTTAAGATGGAGCATGCAAAATGTATGATTTGTTTGCAATAGCACAGGAGCCTCTGATGTGGAGGTTTCTCCTTGTCTTACACTCCACAATCTGATGTAGCTGCTACATTTAGCCTTGGCTTCCTGCAGATACAAAGCTGCAATGTAAGCTTCTGTGCATAGCAGAAAGAATGTCCTTCCTGTGTAGAGGAGCTGCGAGGAAGGGGAAAGGTTTGCGTTTGAGATGAGGCTATGCAGTAGCAGGGGTATTCCAGGAGCAATATTTATATTGGAAAAGCCAACCCAGACTACTGCAGCAGTGGTAGTAGGGGTAGTAAGGGCCACTGCAGCATCTGAAGTGGTGTCCAGGAGATGAAAGGAGTGGAGTAAGATAATATAAAACTGCTGGGTTTTATTACTAGCACTGTTGCACCTAGTATGCTGGTACTGGTGGATGATGGAAGCCTGATGCAGCAGTCTGTCATTGACTCTAAAAAGTATAGACAACACATGAGGCAGATATTTTGTGTCTTCCCAAATAAATAACATAATGGACATACTTCTCCAAAGAAGTGTTTGTCCATGATTTTTAATCCGGTGATCCCTGAGGTTTTGGAGGACTACACTGCAGGCTGCTTGAGCAGTCTTCATGCAGTGGTCTTCATGAACAATCGAGTAAAAATTAGGCTTCCCCTTGGAAGTTGTGACGTGTGTGTGGGTTTGGGCAGTTTTGGAATAGGGGAGATAGTGGGGGAGTTGCTTTGTTTTAGAGTGATCTCACAAACTGTTCTCTGAAGTCTTTCAGACCAAGAGTGGTCCCCAGAGCACAGGTTGAGAAATACTCTCCCATGGACACAATAACATCTGAGAGCAGAACTGCATTGTTCTCTAACAGTTCTGAGTTCATGAAGTATTGCTCGGAGAGCAGGGGGTGGTTAGACCTCTCCACTGCTATTTACAGCTCTAACTTACAGCAAAATAGAAAATAGCACTCTAATTGTTGTTACAGCAAACAAAATGTTTAAACCCCAGTGCAAATATAACCCATGCTGTTCTGCAAGCATGTATGGAAAGCCTGAGATGTAAGATCTCCCGGTATTCCCATGAGCTAGAGTATAAAGTCAGGGCTGATACATTGAACACCTTGTATGCTCTAGCTGATGTCAGTGATGATCAAAACATGTGAGAACCAAGAGCAAGCACAGGTTTTAAGGAAAGTTATGTCAGCAGTCACAAGTGTAAGAGCATCCCAAGGATGAAGGATGGGTGGGCTCCAGAAGATACAGACAGTAAATGTACAGACCCCTCAAAAGAGCCAGGTCTTCTAATGGGTTTCTTTCATTTTCTGTGTTGAGAAGCAGCCTTTACGAGTCTCGAAACATTTTCTCAGTGAATAAGAGGTGCCTCAGATATGAGACATAAAAGGACAGTCTCACTAGAATCAGTATCCCTCTCCCATCAAATTTCCTTTTGAATAGTAATAAGATGTAAATAATGAGGAGTCTCCTTTTGGTACTTACAATGGTCTTGTTTTTTTATTCTTTTTGAGGAGCACTTAAGAATAATACCTCATTTCCCTTTGTCAGTAAGAAAGCAATAAAATTACAGTCATCTGAAAAATACTGGCATTAGCTCTGAAAAGGAATAATGCAGAAGGATGTAAAAAAAATAAATATTTTTTTTCTCATACTCTGTTTAAGATAACCGGATTCCTCTAAGTGAGAAGCACATTTATCATTATGCATGTCACAATTTCCAAAGGTAACCTTCATTAAGTCTCTTAAAAAGTCAACCATCAACACCCACGTGGCTCAGAGTCTGCACAGCAAAACCAATAATAAAACCAGTTGGTGTAATAATCACTGCTGTTCTCTCCCCCCATCACTTTCTTTCTTTATATAAGAGTACGTGCATGTGTGTGTGTAAAACAGACATAAATCTAGCAAAGGGCAGGACTTGTCTCTGCACTTATCATGCATGGATGACTCAAAAATATATCATTCTGAAAACTAAAGAAATCTTCCTTCTCCCTTATCATCCCTCTACAGGAAGAACTTTCTTTTCCCTGCCCAAATCATCACTTAAAACATTTTAGGACTAAATCATGACTAAACCTAAGCATTTTCACTTGGAGCAAGCACTTTCCAGCAGGTTTGGGTGGTCAGCAGCAGAGATCATTTGGCTTCTATGAAGTTAATTGCAATGAAAAAAAAAAACCAACAGGCTTGTTAGAAGTGATTTAATTTTTTTTCAAAGATTACTTTCTTGATAATGTTATACAATAAATCCCTAATAGCTGGTTTATAGGCCAGCTCTACAAGACAAACAGACCAACTACACAAGAGAAACAGTGAACAAATTGGCCTGGCCAAGTAAAGCTTTCTTAAGATAATTGAAAACAACTCGTGCCTGCACTCTGAGAAAGAAGACAGCTTTCAAAATGTTTATCTTTGAGCTAAAATACAAGTCCCAAGCCTGAGTTTCAAAAGCAGATGAAAAATAGCTGGCCCCAGTAAAGAGCTGATGCACAGCCTGGGGTAGTTGGACTGTGAGCATCACAGAGGAGGGGCTGAGATCAGCAGGTCAGCTGGGACGGTCCTGGGAGGAGATGGGCAGGGACCTCCTTCCTCTCATTTCTGTTCAGCTTCACATCTCAGAAAGGCACATTCCCCTGGTCTCAGAGGCACAGCCTCCGCCAGCTACCTCACAGTCTCTTCTCACATGAGGCTTCCCATTAACCCGCCCCACTACCTTTAGCCTCTCAGTTTGCTTCTCCCTTTTGGTCCCTCCATCCTTTGGCACCTATGGATGACCATCCAACACCACTGCACAGCTCGTCTGCCTCTCCTGTATTTTCTGAGGACTACCCTGCTGTTAGGATACTCAAAACACTCCCTTTTCTCCAACATGTCCTACTCCAGTTGGCTTTCTTCACATTGGCTTCATGTAAGTTATTTAGGCAATGGTTTATATGAAAACCCAGAGTGAGAACAGAGGTCAACACAGTAAAAAGGTTTGGTTGTAACCTCACTTTCATTCCCTAATTTTAGGAAACTGCTGCCTCCTGGTTCCAGGTTTCTCAGCACTGTGCGTGCTTGCAACTCAGTGCTTTTGTTTATTTTGGAACATTTCCTTCACAAGAAGAAAGGAAGCAAGGTTCAGCCATTACCACATGAGCAGGAAGTGAAGAAAAAACCCCTCTCCTCATTATAAAAATATACACAGACCTTTTCCCTGACTTCCCCACCTTCCAAGCAAGACTTCAAAGCAAAACGCAGTGCTCAGGCAGTGACATTTGCTATGGAAATACATCCATAGAGTGCAGCTCTACGGGCTGGGTCCTGGAGGAAATTTTTGTTGTTGACTTGATAGTTAAAAGGATTTGGAAACCACATAACAAGCATATGGGGTAGGGTGCTACAGTGTCACTTGCCCGTTAAACCTGCACTTGGTGCATTTCTGTGCAGGACTGCTGCCTCCAGAAATCAATGGCCCAAGGAAGCCAAGGGTCTGGAGAGAAGGACAGCTCCCATGCCCAGGGTGAGCTCTTGCAGATTGCACAGTAAGCCTCAGCCTGGCATGCCAGGCTGTCCATCAGCTGCAAATGAGAGCTTCACCGAAGCTTATGGGCCAGCTCCTGCTCAACATCCAAGTTCTTCTGCTAGAGCTGCCTGCAGATGCTGTTGGGCTACAAAAAAATGCAGTGTGCTCTAAAAATGCAAACAAATTGGACATCAAACTAGAGCATATGATCACAGTGGAATTACGGTTTTGAAGACTCATTTCTCTGAGAACTAGGAATAATACCGCCCAGTAAACATCACAAGGATGCAGTAAATGCCAGCCATCTCTTCAGAGAAACCTGCACAGAGGAGTGGCATCTTTGGATAGGGATCATCTATTTGTGTCTTTTACTTTCTTCTGGCTAAGAGTGACATCTCAGTAAGTACCTGATCTGTTCTCACTGCACTTCATGCTACTAAACAGATTATTGAGCCAGGAGGTGGCACAGAAGCAGAGAAGCCCTGATCTCTTGCAGGCTGCTGAGACATCCCATCAGCTGTATCAGGAATACTACATAGCATGCAAGGGGGAAAGATTAAAACACCATACTTGTGAAAAAAATTGTTAAGAAAAGGTTTCAGACCCAGGAGGGAGAGTTTCCAAGGCTGCAAACCATGTGTTGGATATCCGCCAACGCTGAATGACTACGAAACTCACAAAAGATATGCAACATCAGATAACAGCAGCAATGCATCCAGATCACTATCCCATCTCCGCGACAATAAGAACAACTAGGAGGTGCCAGAGCAAAGGGCAAGACACCTGTATCTGGTAATTGCACGAGGTTAAAGTGTTAATGGTCTCCTTACCAAAAGTCAATGCTTCTAAGAACACTTTCTTCTAA
>JAVHNF010020471.1:4021-14537 GCA_034783455.1 Micropsitta finschii | reverse complement strand
GGTGGGCCGGCGGCGTTTCACCGAGCCGGGCCGCGCCGCCACGGCCGCGCAGCGCCCCGAGGATCTCCTCAGCGAGTTCGAGCTGCGCCTGCTCCACATGTTCGGGTTGAAGCGGCGGCCCAGCCCCGGCAAGGACGTCGTCATCCCCCCCTACATGCTGGACCTGTACCGCCTGCACGCCGGGCAGCAGCAGGGGCAGCCGCCGGCCCTCGGGTACCCGCTGGAGCGGGCCGCCAGCCGCGCCAACACCGTCCGCAGCTTCCACCACGAAGGTACGGGCTCGGGGGGCCGGTGGCGGGCGCGGAGCTGAGGGGGAAAAGGGGAGGTCCGCAGGAGGAGGAGGAGGAGCGTCGGGGTGGATTCCTCCCCGGGAGCGCCGCTAACGCGGGTGTGTTGGATTCACCGGGGCGGCGGTGCGCTTCCAGCCGGCCGCGCTCCCACAGCCTCGGCGGCAGGCGCCGGGGTTGCCGCTGTGGCGCGCAGCCAGCCCCGCTTCTCCTCCTCCTCCTCCTCCTTCTCCTCCAGACGAGGGGCTCCCGTTTTATTCGCTAAAGCAGAGCGGCTCCACGCTAAGCGTTCCCCCAGGTGGCTTTCCCTTCGCGGGGGTAAAGCGCAGGGAAGTCTCCCCGAGGCGCGGCCGAGCTGCGGGGGTTTCTAATCCTTATCTAATCCTCGTGGGAGATCGATGCAACGATCAGTCGCGCCCTCCTGGAGCCCTCCCTCGCCCCGCTGCCGTCGAGGAGCGGTTTAGCCCGGACCTAAGCTGTTCCTCCCCAGCCGGCAGCGCCCAGGCTGGTAAAAGCCCTGTGGCCAGGTTTGGGCTCTCACCTGCAGATAACCCAGCCCATAGCGGAACGCCGTGACCAGCTTCATCCCTATCCCTCCTGGCCTGCAGCCCACCAAGGCCAGGGACCCTCTAAGCAGCTTGGATGCGTTTCCCAGCCCCACAGAGCTGAAACAGTGGTTGTGGCGTTGGCCACGGCACGGGTAGGCCCGTGGAGCCGGTGGGGCGCGTGTCGCTCGCGTGCTCTTTGGGAAACGTTTCCCCAGGTTGTAATTGTTCCTGGCTGCTCATCTCCGGTGCTGGCGTGCAGTGGGCCCGCTGTAGATGTAGTGAAAATGCAGTTTTCCCCATGCTGCTGAAGTGAAACTGCGTTGGGAAAAGGAATTGGTTAATATTGAATGTTTCTGATGGATACAAGAGGGGGTCTCGGAAGTGGATGTGCTGTTTAGTGGGAAGCCTTATCGTGAGGAGGGAGATGGATGATGAAATGCAACCTCTCATCGTCTGCATTTCCCTACGTGGGAAGTAAACACGTAGCAATGAATGGAGAAAAGCCAGTGTGGGGGTCATTCACATTAGTGTGGTAGGCAAGGGGCTGAGCAAGAGAGGAACTCGGAGGGCAAAGTTTATGATTTCTAGGCAAATGTAAAAACCTGCAGTTTGAAGTAGTCAAAAAAGCAGAGTTTTTGGCATAAAAGCTATTCTATAGTTGTCACAAAATTTAGAAGATCAATACAAGTTAATTTCTTCGCTGAGTTCTCACACTGTTCCTGGCTTCTTGAAAGCAGGAGTTGGTCTTGTGACCACTTAAAACATCTGCATGTTTACAAATACTGATCCGCTCCTGGAAAGTGGGAAAGCTGAGCCTTCCCCTATCCAAAAGTTGCACTGGGTCCAAAACAGGGAATGGTTATGTGACCAAGAGCTGCTAACAGCAGTTAGGGCTTCCCCTTCGAACGTGAGTGTTTCTCCAGGATGCTTAGCACCCAAAATAGAAACCAAAATTGATTTGAGAGAGGTTTGCTTTGGCAAATACCTGTAATTTCTTCAGTGGCTCTAGCAGCAGCGTACTCTTAGCAGCCTTAGGTACATTTTACTCCCTCTGAAGCTCCATTCAGTTGCTTGTTGACTCAAAGGTGAGAATGGCCTGGGGTTTAGTGACTTTTCAAGTTTATTTTTTTGGTGTGGTTTTGAGAAACCTGTTGTTCTGAAGCTATTTTATTTCATTATCCCTTCCCCATCCACCCCTTTTCAGCTCCCGCTGTTCTTTATGGCCCTTTTGGGTGTATCCTAGGCTGTGCTTCATAAAGCGCTGTTACAGATGTTAGGTTCACTGAAGTCACCTAAACTGTGGAATGGTGTTTTTCAGGAGGGAATTTAAGGGATTGATATTAGAGCCACCCTCTTGGAAAAGGCAGAAATGCAACAGTTGCCTTAAGTCCTCAACCAGTTGTAACGATTCACATCAGAGCCACACTGTCAGGCTTCAGTTTTCTCACTGATGTCCTTGAATTCCAGCATAAGGCAGTGTGGTTCCTGCCACTCATTCATAACCACCTGGAATGCAAAGGGCACCTGTGTGCAGTCAAAATGCTTAACAGTGAGTGAAGCACCCTTAACTCCATGCTATACATGCTCGTGTAAATAGAGAAAGACAAGGGAGATGGCATTTCCCACCTGAAAGTCTCGTTTGTTACATGCGTCAGCCATCGTTTGAAAGTTGCCAGCAGCAGACTATCTGTGAGGGGTTTGGTTGCTTGTCTCAGATCCTGATTTTGCTTTCTTTCTATTTTCCCTGTTTAATCAAATTAGAAGTTTTGGAAGAACTGCCAGAAACAAGTGGGAAAACAGCACGGCGTTTCTTCTTTAATTTAACTTCCATCCCTAATGAGGAGTCTATCACCTCAGCTGAACTCCAGATTTTTCGGAAGCAGGTGCACGGAGCCTTTGAGAACAACAGCAGTTACCATCACCGTATTAATATTTATGAAATTATAAAGCCAGCCACAGCCACCTCTAAGGACCCTGTCACAAGACTTTTGGACACCAGGTTGGTGCATCATAATGCAAGTAAATGGGAAAGTTTTGATGTAACGCCAGCTGTTTTGAGGTGGATTGCACATGGACAACCTAATCATGGGTTTGTGGTAGAGGTGGTTCACTTGGACAAAGAGAACAGTGCCTCCAAGAGGCACGTTAGGATTAGCAGGTCTTTACATCAGGATGAAGATAGCTGGTCTCAGCTCAGGCCATTATTAGTAACGTTTGGGCATGATGGCAAGGGACACCCGCTCCATAAAAGAGAAAAGCGTCAAGCGAAACACAAACAGCGTAAACGCCACAAATACAGTTGCAAAAGGCATCCGTTATATGTGGACTTCAATGATGTGGGGTGGAATGACTGGATTGTTGCCCCACCGGGGTATAGTGCCTTTTACTGCCACGGGGAATGTCCTTTTCCACTGGCAGACCATCTAAACTCAACAAACCATGCCATTGTTCAGACTTTGGTCAATTCAGTGAATTCCAAAATCCCCAAGGCTTGCTGTGTGCCGACAGAACTGAGTGCTATTTCCATGCTCTACCTTGATGAAAATGAAAAAGTTGTATTAAAGAACTATCAAGATATGGTTGTGGAGGGTTGTGGGTGCCGCTGACACAGCAAAAAAATATATTAGACAAATACAAAAGGTTAAAAAATAACCCCCCCAAGCTGACACTTTAATATTTCCCAATGAAGACTTTATTTATGTAATGAAATGGAAAGAAAAAGAAAAAAAAAAACAACAAAAAAAACAAACAAAACCACAACTATTTTGAAAATATATTTATGTCTACGAAAAGAAAAAAAAAAAAGTTGGGAAAACAAATATTTTAATCAGAGAAATATTCCTTTAAAGATTAAATGTATTTTAGTTGTACATTTTATATGGGGTTCACCCCAGCACATGAAGTATAATGGTCAGATTCTTATTTTGTATTTATTTCCTATTATAACCACTTTTTAGAAGAATAGCTAATTTGTATTTATATGTAATCAAAAAGAACAAAAAATATAGGGTTTGTACATAATTTTCCAGAATTGTAGCTGTTTCAATCGTGTGTATTTAAGTCGGAAAGAAGAAAGAATGCATGGAAGGTTACTATGGCAAAGTGCATAGCACATTTGCTTTCTGCTGTGCTACTGTTAAGGTCACAAGTTCAAGTCCAGAAAAAAAAAGTGGATAATCCACTCTGCTGACTTTCAAGATTATATTGTACAATTCTCAGGAATGCTGCAGGGTGGGCTGTCCAATCCATGAGAACTGGCGTCCTCCTTAGGTGGAACACTTGGATAAGAACCAGACGTTGCTGATCTAGTATAAATACTGCGATTCCCAACTTAATTTGCAGTGTGAATTTAAGAAGGGCCGATAGAAACCCAATGGGAGGTGGGGAGGGTGGGGGAAGGCTGAATCCTTTCTAGACCTACAGAAAAGTGAATGTTTGATGTTTCCTTTCAAAGTCCTTCCTTTCAAAGTCCTGGCCAAATATAAAATAATAAAAACTAAAATGTCATCTTTTTTATTTTTTTTTATTTTTTTATTTTTATTTATTTTATTTTTTTATTATTATTATTTTTGGTGGTTATGTATTGCTAAAGAGGAATTATTGCCTTATTTGTACCAGCCCTTGTCTTTACCAGTTGGAAGAGCACTTCATACTTCCTCACCTTAGAGGAGAGCTCATTGCTATGGAGTGTTGTAGTGACGTTAATCTTCAGGTTTTGCCCTACATACAGCAAGCTGTTGTCGTATGCAGCCTCCTGGCTAAGCTCAGCTGGTGGGTTTGCTGGTTTGCAGATTGGCTTGTCTTCTTTTCCAGGGTTTTGTGTTGGAAAGCCTTTCTTTTTTCTCCCCCTTTCCCAAATGTTTCAATCTGTGTCAGATAATAAATCATAAAACTCTGATCTTTCTTTCTGAAAAGTCCAGTCTGTAAGGAGAAAATGGTTCACTTGTGCAGTCATCACAAGGATAACTTGTGCTTATAACTTCTTACTCTTCAAATCCTTCCTCTAAGGGGTAAAAGCATGATTTGCAGCTGGCAAACAGCATTAAAGCTAATACTTATTGTGCCTGTTGTTGAAGACTGGTAGGGCAGTTGGGTTACTAGCTATAGGACCTGGGATGAGCCCATAGAGGCTGGGTTGCTTGTTGTGTGAAAGTTGTGCTGAAGTAGTAGAGCGGGGAAGTAGCTTAAACTGGCTTCTTGGCAATCCACTGTGGAGTGCACTGAAGCTGGGAATGGGATGAGATTGGTTTAGACTGCTGGTGGTAGGTTCCTGCCTGTTTCAGGAGCTCTCCACTGTGTTCAGAGGCTATATAATGACTGTGCTGGTATCTTCCAGAGATATCAGAACTCCCTTGTGTTCTGTTATGGATCCATTTCTGGATTTGGTGAACTCAGGCAGCGCTTCCTAAAGCCATGTGTGCAGCTGGCCCATTAGAGACCTCTCTAAGGTAGTTCTGGGAATATCTCATTTGGGTCTCCTACTAGCCTAACTTTCTATTAACAGAACCCTCCTCTTTCTCATTGCCCTCCCCAGACTCCTACTTCTTCACTAGAATTGTCTGAGTTACAGCAAAGGTACTGCCTAGGTTTGTTGATCAGAAAGGCTCACCTGATGGCTTAGAGGTCTTCATATAGAACAGTTCTCTAGGGCTCATCATCACAAAAAACAAGGGGTACAGAGGATATGAGACAAAAACTGATTTCCTGTTTGCTGCTCCCATTTTTCTTGAAGGTTTCTTAGACCAGTGGTAGGTTTGCGTGGCGTGATAACAACTTCTGTGTGTTCTTTGAACCAGCAGTAGTTCTGAGAGGTAGCTGATGTTATTGTCATGCTGATGCTACGTGGTAGCCTACAGCCTTGCTGGGTGGACAGCCTCTGCTTTATCAAAAGAGCAGTGCTGTTTTTGTGGCTCATGTGTTTTGGGGGGGAACATGACTTATGCAGAACTTCAGTTTGCCTTTTGCTTGTTGCTAGTGTGTGACTGGTGATGAGCACTTTATGGCCATTGCTTTGGCAAGGTTGTCAGGCACAGGATATGCTACAGTGAAGGTTCTGTGAGGCTGAGAGTTGGGGTTGTTCAGCCTGGAGAGAAGAGTCCAGGGAGGCCTTTTTGCAGCCTTTCAGTTCTTAAAGGGTCCTATAAGAAAGACGGGGAGAGGCTTTTTAGCAGGGCCTGTTGTGACAGCACAAAGGTGATGGTTTTAAACTAAAAGAGGGGAGATTCAGACTGGACGTGAGGAAGAAATACTTTACAATGAGGGTCTAAAACACTGGCACAGGTTTGCCCAGAGAGGTGGTGGATGCCCCATCCCTGGGGACATTCAAGGCCAGGCTGGATGTGGTTCCAGGCAACCTGATCTACTTGGAGATGTCCCTGCTCATTGCAGGGGGGTTGGACCAGATGAGCCGTGAAGGTTCCTTCCAACCCAAACTATTCTGTGACTCTGTGATTTGTTGACTGTTTGCAATGCACAGTTGTACCAGTCCAGATATGGCAGTGCTAACATACTCTAGAGCCTCAGCTTGCAAAAGCTGGTCAGAAAGTGCTGAAAACTTGAAGACTGCACCATTTCTATGAGCAGGAAAAGTGTGATCCCAAACCTGAGATCTGTAAAGGACCCACAGCACTTCTAACCAGATCTTACACTCCAGCATTGCAAGGCTCCAGTTTCACAGCTCCCAGCCCTTCATCTGTGACTAGATTGAGGGAGGCTTTTTACAGTGGTGACTGCTTTACTTCTCCTGTAAGGCACGAGAACACGTTGATGCTAATCTTGTTTCACAAAAATTGGCTACGGCGCTTGTCTATGCATGAGCAGTAGCTGGCTCATGGCGTGATGCCGCATTCCTTGCAAAGGCAAACCTCCTGTTGCTTGGGAAAGAATTGCATCCTTAGTAAAATACACTGAGGCCAACGTGTAATTGTAAACCTATTAAGACCCGTTCTTGTAAGCATTTCTATACCTGCTTAGTGTTAGTCACAGAATCACCAGTTCTGTACTGATTTTTGAGGAGGAAATAGGCATGTGTCAAGCTCAGCGCATCAATAAATTTCTGCAGAATTGGTTTCGTAACGTACCTTTAATCCTTAACCCTTCTCTCTAGATTGTGAGAGTATTGCACTGAAGAGGTTGTTTGGGATTACAAATAGAAGAGTTGAATCAGACTTTCATACATGAATAGTAGGAAATTCTCCTAGAGATCAGTTGGGTTCCTGAACAATGCTAAATACGGTTGATGATCACAGTCCTTCCTAAAGGTTTGGGCTTTCTGACACTGAATCATTGTCTAAATCTGGTAATGAGTGCTAAATAGTCCTAAAAACTAAAGGTTTCCTGTTACCACAGTGCTCCAGTACTTTAGTTCTTCAGTAGTATTTACTTTTGTTCTGTAGTAGTACTTACTTTAGTTCTTCAGTAGCGCTTTAGTTTGTTAGTAGTGCTTCTAGTATTACAGTGCTCTACAAGAAGAAATGAGCTTTTCGGTCTTTTTTTTCCTCTTAAGAGGAGAAAAGGCAGAAGATCTGGAAGGCAAAACTGCCTTTGCTACCCTATAGCCCATTTCCCCCTAAACATATTGCTTCTAGGGACTTATACAACCTATATAGCTAGAGATTGTGATAGATAATATCACCCTTTGTGCATTTCAGATAAGCATCTCTCTAAACACAAATGCGATCAGCATCTCCCCTTGTCCTTTTGAGACTCAGTAACAGCTTTGTGGAGTGGCTTGGTAATTTTGGGGCACAATTCAGTTGGACTCCTGTGGTCAGCAACATGTAGAAATGCTGTGGGAAGATCTTCAGTTGAGGTAAGCTCTCCCGAGAGCATTGGCCACTTTCAGCTGAGCAGGATCTGCTCTGCTGCTCTAACCTGAGCTCATCATAGCCAGGCATTGAGGCCTTTCCTGCTCCTGGGATGACTGTGTTTGGGGGTCCCCAAGCTATCACCTGCTTGCCGCCCATTAGGCAGTCAGAGGTCCCGCTTGTAGCATCAGTACTGATGAGGCTTGGAGAGGAGCATGATTTATTGTACTCTGAGCTTTGGAGAAGGAGCTCATCTGGACTGCATTTATATTAGACCCACTATTAGAAGAGGATAATTATTGAACTATTTTATTATAGAGCTATTCCTAAACTTGTTGATTTTGGGGGTTTTCTTTTATTGATTTCAGGAGGCAGCTAATTGCCATATGGCAGCTTGATGTTAATGTTTTATGAAAGAACATAATGTTAATGTTTTATGAAAGATCAGGAAACAAAAGTTTATGAAAAGCTTTTGTATAGTAACTGCAGAGTTTCAAGAACTGTTTTATACTTCCTGACAGTGCAGGTCTGGCTTAATGGTTTGTTTTTATTGCTTAAGAGTGTAAACCTTTCTTTAGCCAATGTGTGGAAATTATATCCTCATCCCGCATTACGCATTTCTCATTGCTCATTACTCATTCCCTGCTTTCATTTCTGCCATCTGTAATCAGAGCTTTACTGTTTCAACTGCATGCAAAATGCTCCTGTCCTTTGCACAGTGAGAGACTTTTCCTTAGCACCCACCCTTCCAAAAGAGAAAGGGGAGGGGGAAGGAAAAGGGGGGGAAATAAATGGGGTGGGGGGAAGGAAAAGCCTACTCTGTCTATATTGTTTTTCTCTGTTTTGGGTGGAGTCTGTCTTAGATTCTGGTTGCTAGATGGTTTCTGTAGTAACAAGCAGAGGAAAAAAAATCCGAGGCTGAAAAGGCACTTTTAAAGGTGCCATATCTTGCCTGAAGTATTATTTATCTAATTATGGATATGGAATGTTTATCTTCTCCTTTATGTTAAGGCTACCTCTTTTGGTAGGGCAGGCTGCTGCTATGAGAACTTGATTTGTTGTGTTCTTACAACACGAGAACCACGAGTCTTGTTCCCAGTTGACTTAAGCTGCTGAAAATAATGATGAAAAGCCAAAGGCATTAAAATGTATTTTTAAAGGCGTTATAAATGGTTGTTATAGGCACAAACCGCTTTGTTTTTAGTTACATAGGAAAGGCAAAAAAAAAAGCTATGCTCAGAAGGATACTTGGATTTTACATATTACTGCTGTAAGGGTGTTGGAGGAAAGTGTCAGTCTTTTGTTTTGTTAGACTACTATGTGCAAGGGGAAAGAAACATCCCAGCTCCTTC
Organism: Micropsitta finschii; assembly: GCA_034783455.1. Lineage (NCBI taxonomy): Eukaryota > Metazoa > Chordata > Aves > Psittaciformes > Psittacidae > Micropsitta > Micropsitta finschii. Next base: position 5,544 of record JAVHNF010020471.1, on the reverse strand, counting down.
AGAACATAACCTTACTGTGCTGAACTCCACATCTCTTGTTTAATCCTCCTAAGAGGTTTTGCAGGTGTGTGAGAAAGTAACCGTCTGTGTGTGTCCACTCCGCTTGCCTTGCTTGGGCACAGAAGGAATTCCAAACTTACTTTAAGGTTACTTCTTTCCTGTCTCTCCGGTACTAATCCTTCATTACCTGTATTCCTCCCAGCCGTGTCTGCAACAAGCAGTAATGGTTTCCCAAGGTGGAGTTTCCTCTCTTTTTGGAATCGAGTCACCTGTCAGTGCCCTCTGGGATTTAGCAGCCTTCTCCTGTCTGCAAGCCTTGTGCAATGGTCACTTTAGCAAAGCAGGTACTCTGGATTTGTCCTGGCTCTGTGTCCTTTAAGAGACAAATCCATCCCTACCTCCAGCAAGAACCCCAGTTTGGGAAGGGTCTGAAGGCTTGCACCCAGTGTGGGCAGCAGAGACACCTCATAACAGCAGGGATGGAGTTTGTAGCTTGCCAGAAGTCTGAGGGCCAAAGCTCATTTGCATCTGTATTTACATAGTGCTGTGAAGGCACTCAGCTGTAATACCTGCCTGGGCTTGTATTGCCCTTGAGAGATGAACAGAGGCTGAGAGCTGTTGGGCTTTTCCAGAGGTAGGAAACTCGCACTGGGTCAGCTTGGTCTTGGTTCATAAAGCAGGGTAGGGATGAGGTGTATGAATGCTATTCAGACCTCATTCTTGGAGGGGCTTCTGCACAATGCGCTGCACTGCCCATGTAGAAATCAGAGCAGGGCCCCTGGGCTAGGGCTGCAGGCAGGAATATTGGTGTAACTCCAGGAAAGCAGCAGATCTGTGTCCTTTCAGTTTGCAAAAAGGCAGGGATTTCTGCGGGAATAGGTTGAAGGTGAAGGAAGTGGGGAAGGACCCTGCAGGCTCTGGAGGCTGAAAGCGTTAAAAGGTTTCTAGAGGGACTTCAGGTGGAGAGGTCAGAGCCGTGAGTTGACAACAGTCTGAAAGTTCAGTTTCCCACAACAGCTGGACTGTGGCAGATCTACAATTTAATGAGGCTGATAATCCCATTAGAGATTAAATTAAGAAGGTTTTGCTGGGAGATCACCAAGAAAATGATGAATATTGCATTGTAGCTTGGGTCATCATGCCAAGGCAGCGGAGAGCTGACATGTACTTCTTGCACTGCGGGATACCGTTTCATTCAGCGTGTCTCATTAAAGCAGAGCATTCAACTCCAGCAGTGTTTCACTACAAACAGAAGCAAATGTATTTTTATTACTATTATTACTACTACTATTAATGCTATCATCATCATCATCATCATCCTGGAAACAACATGCAGATTAAAAGATGGGAATATCAAGCAGATCTGCAAATCAGCACAGCTCTACCTACTGACTTTGTTCTCAGGCAATCTGCTCCCTCAGCAGCAATACCTCCAGGGGTCAGCTAAAACCCACTTACAACAATGGTGTTAGGAGTTTGTACCTGCAAACACTGCTGCTATCATAGCAGGAAAAACAGTTAGT
>JAVHNF010020448.1:0-13709 GCA_034783455.1 Micropsitta finschii | reverse complement strand
TCCAGACACCTGAAGACTGGATTAAGATTCCGAGGGGGGGTGGGTGGGAACAAACAACAAACCACAAACAAAACGGGTTCCTTAGAAATATATGAGGCTCTCAGTCTGCATAAAGAACATCTCTGTCAGCTAGAATAAGGGTGACTGAGGTACTTAAAATAGTTAAGCCACTTCAGAGTTAAGTGGTGAAGGAGGTGGCTTGCCTGGTTAAGGGTGTTTCTTGACCCTCTTAGTTCTCAGTCTTTAACTTCTTAGATTAGTAGTAATTATAGCTTTAATGCTTCCTCTCCTTTCAGGTCAGTGTACTGTAAATCACTAATTTTATGCCCGTTACTTGTATGATTATAGTCTCTATTTGGGCTTTGGATCTTGTGGAGCATACATTCATAGTACAGTATCCTGAAGTGAAATTGTGTTGCTACCCTTCAGGTTGAACCACTTTCCATCTTACAGTTAATTGAGAAAAGGTAACTACTTTGTAAATCTGAGACTTTGTACATTTAGGTCATAAATTTGGCTGACTTTCAGTGTGCAAATTACTTTATTAAATACTCTTCTTTTTTTAATTTTTTTTTTTCCAAAAAAAATCACTCATTGATATAGTTTTTGATCCAAATAGACAAAAGTGTATTCAGATACAGAATTTGTGTGTCTTGAAGTACCTTCAGTTTGTTCATAATACTGGACATAAATTTTGGTTTATTTGTCAGAAAGCTGTTGCTGTGTTTAGAGACACCCATCATTTACCACCTTCTTCCTAGTTCTTGAAGCCTTCACTGTCCCAGATGGCTTGGTGACACTGAATTCTGTAGCTGGTTATGGTTTCTTTCATGTATGCTATGTTTTTATTCTGCATGGTCTCCAGGACTATTATTTCATAAGCTTTTAATTCTGGAATTAATCTTCAGAACAATTCTGTGTACATAACTAAAAAAAAAAAAAAAATCCAGTCATTTTAAACCAGGTATGTCTTTCAGGGTTATTATAACAAAAGTACTTTTGAAAGCAACTTCTCTTCGAGAGGGAGGAGCTACTCCAGTTTTTGTTATCTTAAGAAGTTTGTCGGTCACTTAAAGGAGAGCAACTCATTGTATGTAATTAATCAACTGGACTGTAGGTAGGTCAGGCATTCAGTTTATGAGATTGTACCTGCATGTGTTAGGCTGCGTGTGTTCATATTCATATTCATGTACTGCTTGAAATACTTTTGTTGTAGCTTTCACGGCTTGTGTTGAAGAAAATTGTAGCATTTTATAATACTCTAAGGAAAAAGAAAAGTCATTAACTAGAAGAAGTGGGTGTAAACTGCAGAACTATTTGCAAAGGCAATCTAGTTTTACTTTGTTTTTTAACATACTATTAATGTCTTAGCAGTTCATATCTAACAACAAAATAGTCATTATGCAAAAACATAAACTGTGCTAATTTACACAGCCTTTCTGTGGTGTGTTCACATTTCTTGTCTTTACCTTGGTGCTGTAGTCATGTAACATTTTTAATTGGACATGAATTTTGCTGCTGTCAAACGATGTTACAGCTTTCTTTACCTCTAGCCAGTTAATTGTATATTTCCCAAGTAGGGAAAGTTAGGGTTCTGATCGTGAAACTTCTGCTGTGTATAATGATCTGTAATTTCACATGCATTAGTCATCTTCACTGCTCATGGGATTATTTAAGAGAAAAATAAAGCACATACAGATTTTTGTGGCAGTGAGGTTTAAAGCTATATGGAGTTTAAAAAGCATAACTTCTGTAACTGTTGAAATGTAAGCTGTAGGCAGTATGTCAGTTGTCAACACATGAATGTTTATAAATGGCAGTCTAGTGTCAGTTCTTTCTTAACAGTAACTTAAACTTCTACATCTATACTTGGACTTGGTGATTTAGGCTTACTTTAGTTTCAAAATATAATTGGTGGGTTTATGTCATTGTGAGTATACTTAATTCTTTTGAAGCTTAATTATTTTGGAAAATACTGATGTTAAAAGTAGTGCTGGCTTACTTGCTTGTCAGTTGTGCGTGAAGTTTGAAGCATGCAGTCTAATTTTGCTTTACCTCAAAGTGATACATAATTAATTACAAAAGATCAGCAGGGAGGATTAAGGTGTTAAGCATGTGAAGTGGAAATTGAGAGATAAATTTTTTTATAACCCAGGTATCCTTTTCAAATGGTAAAAAGTAGCACTGCAGAAAGACTCTGTAAGGCAAAGCAACCTTTGTCTTGAACTTAGGTGTTTGTATAACAATGATTCAGGCAGTGAATTACAGTGTTACCGAGAGTACAATTCTTGAAATTTTTTTTTCTTCTATTTGCTATAGAAGATGGGGGAGTCTGGTCTCAGGGTACCTGAAGCCTGTGAAATATTTTTGATAGGTATCACAGAAGAAGTCAATATATTTTCTTACCAGCTGCATCTGAGTGATGATTAAACAACAAGTAAATATCAAATGAGATATTTATTTACTTTGGTTTAAAATTTACTGGTATTTTTTTCTTACATTTATCTTGGTTATTACGTATGTTCTTTTCTAGAAGGCCAGTGTTTAACGTTGCAGTGCTGGCCACAGTTGATCAGACTCCTGCAAGTGCTTAAATAGTTTGATAATTAATGCAAGCCTAACTCTTGTATGTGTGAAACAAACATTCAAAATAGTGTTACAAATTGGCTAAGTGTGTTGCTTCAAATTCTCTAAATATTTATGTTAGTGAAGTTTTAAAAAAATCTTGAATAGCTGTTCTGTGCCTGGATGTGGTTGCTGTGGTCTGTTGTGTTATAGGAGGCACTTGATACAAAAACAGACTTTGCAAGGTGGCAGCTGCCAGATTTAAAAAGTTGCTCTGGTTTAAATGCTTCTTTTAATACTAGAGATTTATGCAAATGTGACATAATATTCTTCCATAAACTGAGCTGTTTGGGGAATTCTATGAGGTGTTTCTTTTCTTTTGTTGGTTTGGGTTTTTGTGGTGGTGTTGGTTTTTTTTGTGTTTTTTTTTTTTTGTTTGTTTGTTTGTTTTTGTTTGGTTGGGGTTTTTTTGTTTGGTTGGTTGGGTTTTTTGTTGTTGTTTGTTGGTGGTTTTTTTTTTTTTCCAAGTATGTTTTTTCCATGCAGTATCAATTCCTGGCAAAGGCAAGTATGCATTGCTGTCATGTACAATATATTTTACTGTGGCTCTTAATTCTGGACCATTATATTCCTGAAAATCATTTGAATATTCAGAAAGTTTGCCTTTTAGTCTAAAACACTGCTGTGCCTGTGTCTTGGGCAGAGGGGATAAGAGTGAAGTCTACTGCAATATAACTTACAACCAATTATTTTCACTTTTCAGATGTTCCTCCTGCTGATCAAGAAAAGCTTTTTATCCAGAAGTTACGACAGTGTTGTGTACTTTTTGACTTTGTTTCTGATCCACTAAGTGACCTAAAGTGGAAGGAAGTAAAACGAGCAGCTTTAAGTGAAATGGTAGAATATATCACACACAATCGCAATGTGATTACAGAACCTATTTACCCTGAAGTAGTACATATGGTAAGTCACTTAACAATGAGACCTATGTTGGATTTTTTAATTCATGGTTGCTCTTTTATCTGTATCACTTTTAATAGTTTATAAAAATAGGAAGGAAAGTTAAATACATCTAGCTCTTTAAAAAGCATGTAGAGTGCAGAACTCAAAACCTGAAAAAAAAATAGAAGATGAGAATTAAGATCACTTTTGCAAGTTTGCCAGTCTTAATACAATCTCATTCAGTACCAGCAATTGAGTTTCTTCTGTGTTTAAAGGTTAGAAGAGTCAGACTTTATTTAGTCCATAGGATGGCAGATGAGGGTTCTGCTGGAACAAGCTATGTGAACAGTCCAGGCCTGTGCTGTTTCTCTCACTATCCAAATCCTGGCCAGCTAGGCCTAGGATTTGTTTTTTTTTTTCCTGTTGGGATTATGCCAGCTCCTTCTCTGCAATGGACTTGAAACTACAGGAAAATCTTTAAGCTCTCATTGTGCTGACTTGACACCAGTTCTGTGGAGTAGCAGTTGAGTTGAGGTCTGTAGCTGTTGTCTGCAATATGCTGAGAACAGAAAACATCTTTTGAAAATCCTGGCTACTGAGTTGAGCCCACAAGAAACTCTTGACCATGTGTGACATGATGTTTTTCCCAAGACTTTATAGCTTGAGGTGATTTTTCAGGGGACTGAGAAAACAGTGCATCTTTAGCATGAATACAAACTTAGTAAGATTTTGAGGCCATCCTAACGATTGGGTACTTTGAAGCTTCTTCAGAGATTCTAAGGATTTATAGTATGAAAGACATTGCTTATTCTGAAGACTGCTTATTCTTGAAGTCATCCATAAATGTTCACTGAAACACAGGTTATTTTCATGAGAACTTCTGTGTATAGTAGGACTGTGTAACTGTAGATGTCAAACATGTACACAAAGCATTGAGGATAATTAATGAGGAGATGTAGGATCATGGCTTTTTCCATGTCTTGATAGCTTGTTTGTATCTCTGGTTGGTTGATTGGTTGGTTTGGAGTAATTGACACTGATGAAAGGGGAGTTACGGAAGAGAATAAGCTTGCTGAGACTTCATTTAGGTAAAATGGAGTTCGAGTTCTTGAATATCTAAGTCAGACATGAGCATTTGCTCTGCGTAAGAAGTCTTAACTGCCCTTAATTCTACAACTTTTGCCTTATGTGCCTGCATTATCATCTTTCATCAAACAGTTATGACCAGAATATATTTGGCTGAGGAGAATATAAACTTTCTCTGCTTTCAGGTACGACTAATGGTAATGAAGTCTGCACTTTGGTCAGTTTACTAAATCTTGGTGCAGAATTTGGCTGCTATTTTAATCGGTGGTGGTTTGCTGGGAGCGTGCACCATCTGCTTGACAACACTTTCGGTGAATTTAAAATGTTTGTTATGTGCAAGGTTTTGAAGGGCGTGAGGTTCCCTCCTGTGGGACTTACACAACACTACAGTAGGCTATGTAAGTCCCTGGACTAGCATTTTGAGCTTAAATTCAGATAGCAGGTTTTCTTAGGTTTCTTTTATAGAACAGATTTGGGGTTTTTTGGTTGTCTGTTCTGAAACAGCTATGTTCCTCCTGTAGTTACGTTTTTGTTTTGGGCATTTTGCAGATGTGAGGGTTTTGTTTGGTTTCTTTTATCTTTGGTCTAGAATAAGAAATGCTACTGTGAATAGAAGCATACTACTTGTGGCTCAATTTAGCTATTAGGGTGGCTTTATTCACACAAATATAGAAGACTTTCAGATTATGTACCTTGTGACTTAGAGCTGTTCATGTCAGGCTTCACTCAGGCTGCTCAGGAGAAGGGAGAAGAAAATGTGTAACACTATCTCTGATGCTAGTTGTTTGAAAATATTCTCCAGTATTACACAAAATAGGCTACCAGAAAAACAAGGTGTATAACTGCCATTACAACAGACATGTCTATAAAGCAGTAAAATGCAGGTTGTTTGCTTTTCCTTTTTTGTTTTCCCATTCTCTTTAGTTATGTCCTTTGGAGTAAAGTATTGTCTTGTACTAACAGCACAGAGGGAATTTTGGCATGCTAGCCCAGCTTTCATAAAGACTCAAACTTCATAAATTTGATAAGATGTTGTGGGGCTTGAGGGGGGAGGAGCTGGGGAGCTGTTGTGTTTAAGCTGTGTTTACTTAGTACTTCGGCAGGAAATTTGCCTTAAAGGAAATGAGACTGCAGCTTGTGTCTTGTCTGTTTGGTCAGAAGGCTGAGAAGTTATGAAAAATACCAGGCATTTGACAGAAGGGTAAAGGGCTCACTGATACTAACTCATCGTAAATCTTTCTAAATTCCAGTGGCTTAATAGACAAGAGTTTCAGGTTTGTGTTGTGCCTTCACTGGGAGATGATGCACCTTGATTTGAGCAGTTTGATGTTCTGTTGTTCAAGGATATAAAATGCAAGCCAGATCAAATCAGGCTTCATTCGTTCCATTGCTCATGGAACAACTACTACAGAGTTTTTTCCATTTCACATCCTCAGAAATAAAAAATATAAAATGCTGCACGTAGCACCCTATATGACCTATTTTTTCTTCTTTATAGCGAGAGCCTCAGACCTGCTCATCTGGAGAAGGCCATGATTATTCTTCCATTTGCTTAAAAACCTTAGCAAGTTTTAAATTTCAAGCATAGTCTTCGTGGGTTTGTTTTGTTGGAAGACTATTGATTATTGTAAATTCCTGTTTTTAAATAAAGGTTGTAACTTGTTAGTTGTTTGATGGAGTATGCTTTTTAAAAGGGGAACATAAAGATATTTCAGCTTTACTTCTAATTCTCCAGAACAGTGATTACTCTGATACGCTAGCCTCTACCTGTATCAGACCTACATCTCAGCTGCACAAATGAAGGAGTATTCTGAAGCATGAGGATGACTTTTCCTTTATGGGAATATGATGTAAGCCTTGCAGATTTAGCCAATGCAGTTTCATACTGCCTCCCACTGTCTGCTCTGCCATCTGTCAGAAGTGAGATGGCAGGGCAGCACGTACATATGCTCCTTAGCCCTGCCAGTTAATAGGTAATTCACAACATTATTTTAAACTGTGAATGGAGGTGTTAATGAGAAGAAGTCAGAATGTGAAGAGGGAAGGAAATATGGCACTGATGCTTTTCCCAGAATCCTACCAAAGATGGCTAGAATGCATTCCTCTGCAAAGTAGCATCTTTAAACTGAGACAGCTTAATCTCTCAGAGCTTTTGAGTAATCTTCAAATGATCAGCAAGAAAGCTTTGCTTCTATATAAAAAGAAAAGAAAAATGCGTATGGCACATGTGAGTATTAGCTGCAATGGAATTTGAGCATAATAGCATAACGAAGACTGAAATCGAGGCATAAAGAATAGATTTTAAATTTTATACTGGAATAGACCTTGCATTCTGAATAGCTACATTTTAAGTAAACTTGAACTTGTAGGGTTTAGGGGTTTGTTTTGGGTTTTTTTCTTTTAACTGTGTATTACACATTTGTTGACAGTGTAGGAACCTTTCAGTTGATGAAATACGGGAAATGCTCCTTTGCATCCTCAAATAAGACATTCAGTTCAGTGCAGGTTCCAATGGGGTAATATTTTTGTTTTGTTTTGGTTTGGTTTTCGTCCTAGCTGTTCCTGGAGATGCTCATTACTGCCATGTTTACTGAGACAAGTATTTGGTTTCTTGAAAAGGCCCAGTAAATGTTTCTGCTGCTTCTGGTCATGTAGCCTTTTATGAAGCGTTTTCTTTTTGCTGACAAACCAGCTTCTCTGCCCTGTTGTCTCTTGCTTTGCCATACTTAGGAAATGTATTCCCCAGTTTTCTCGTAAATACTTGTAAAAAGGCACCTCCAGTCTCTTACAGCACTAGAATATTTATAGCAATGTGTATGTTAACTCTTACCAGTACTTACAGTACCTATGGAGGATGGAGTAAATGTATGTGTTATGCTGAAGCTCTATGCCGCCAGCTGCAGCTGACTTGATAAAATACATGTGCAGGATGTGCTCTCCATTCAGCATACCCACCATTCTCATTGTGAGCAAATGTTTGCCAAAATTTACTTTTAAATACCTTGATGTTTTTTATGAAGCATAAAATGAGCAATGAATTTGAAAGCAAAATTTACTTTAGCGTTGTAAGGAGGTATAGACTTTAAAAGAATTTCTTTATGAAGCCTAGTACACTAAATGGCTATGAAGGCTGAGGACAGTACATTACTGTTTCTGTTTTGGCAGTCTTCTCATCACTTCTGCAATATATTCAAGCTGCTGTGGGACTGAAGCATTCGTCTCAAAGGATCATTTTGAAGTTGTGGAGGTGGTTTGGGACCATATGCTAATTTGAATTGATTTTATTTTTTTGGTTTTTAATTCTATACAGAAATCAGTTTAGACTGCTTGGTACTGGTTTGATAATGAGTATGCAACAAAACAACAAAGTTTCTATTGGGTGCGCTTACATGGCTAAAGAGATGACACTTTTTTACTTGCTCGGCAGTTTGGTTATCTCCTGTCGATGTCTGCCTTACCTAATACTCTGGATTACAAATGGAATTGAGGAATTAGTATCTTTTCAGTACTGACAGCTATAGCTGTCTTGCATATACAGATAAAGGTTTTGTTGGGTTTTCTTACTAGCACACTCAGAAACCTGACCCCCAGCTTGTTCAATAAAGTTTTAATCAGTAACTCCTCACAGTGTGAGAACAACCATTTGAATCACTAGCTAAATATTCCTTTCTTATCTGCAAAGCAGCCAGCTGATTTTGCTAGCTGTCTTTACAGTTGGAGAATTTAAGATACTGCAGACCTTTTAAATCTTTGCACCATTCTAGGTAAGGTTACTCTTGAGAATGTGTGCTGAATTTATCCCAAAAAATCACATAATATTTCTTTTTTTCAGCCAACAAATGAGTTTTACTTTACATTTGTGATTATATGCATTCTATACACTGATACAAATTTGATTAGTTCTGCTTATTTTTTAAATAAGTTACATGAATTTAGCGATGAGGCGGTTTTGACTAAAACAGGATCTCAGAGGTTTCTGTCCATGTCTGGGAATGCATGTTTTGTCTTTATTAGGGACTTAGAAACTCTTCGTGTTAAAGGGGTTTGTGAAGAGTACTATTTCAGTTTATATATAGTATGACTATGAGCCTAGACAAGTACTTAAAAACACAAAAATAATATATCTCTGTGTGTATATATATCAACAACTTGAAAATCAATTCATCTTTGTAGTCTGCTCCACTTCCGTAAGAATGATGAATGGTTTTCAGAGGTTTGAGAATTCAGACAAAGTAAAAGATGAAAGGATTGGGATATGCATTTCTGCCACCCCAGTGTTCCCGTGATGTCAGGCAGATGGACATGGTTTAACAGAAAGACCACTGGGGGAAAGATCTGATGTTGAAGTGTTTCCCTATGTGTATACTCAGGGTGTGAAATGAAACTGATAATATTTTACAGAGAAGAACAGGTGTTGGTAATCTTTGTTTTGCATCTTTGCTTCTGCTTTCCACTCTTGCAGGTTGTTTCAAAGCCTTGTTAAGTGTCTGTGTGTGCGTGTATATTTATATATTATATATGTATATAACATGTTTGTGTAAACATATACACTTGCTTGGGCTTTTAAAATTTTGTGTGTGTAAAGAGATCAGAGTGATACCCTCATAAAATATGTCCTGACAGGTTTGCACTTTAGAGTACTTCATAGGGAAGTGTTCTCCCAAGTTAGAAATCTTTAACAGAGAAAGAAAGTAGTTCATATTTAAATAACTGGCTTACATGGCTTGTATTTTTTGCAGATATTAATTAAAATAGTTCAAAAGAATTTTCAGTCAAAACCATCAGTGAAGTCTTTTTTTTTAATAATCCACTTGTTTCAGAGTTCTTAAAGGCACATATGATTTCAGTTTGCAGTTAATATGTTTCGAACGTTACCACCATCTTCCAATCCAACGGGAGCAGAATTTGATCCAGAGGAAGATGAACCAACCTTAGAAGCTGCATGGCCTCATCTACAGGTATTTAATGAAGACTAGAACATCGTAATCTTAACAAAATTCTTACACTGAAATTATTGTTTCTTGACTCAGAATTGTTTGTGTTTGTCTCAGGTCAGTTATGTTTCTCTGCAATATTTAAAATACATTTTTTGAATTTAAACTGATAATATTAAAAATCAGTGTATTACAGGTTAAAGGTTCGTTGTGTCTTGTGGTGCAGATGTAACTGCTATGATTTTAAATGAGCTTCTGCTTGACACTGAACATATGCTTTGATCTGACTGACGCAACTCTAGCTTTCAGTGGTACTGTGACAGGAGAACAGAGAATGTTCAAAACACGTACTTCTGGGAATGATGAATATTAGATTGCTGTATGTCATTTGAGTAGAATCTTGTGATGGAGCTCAGCAGAATTTCAATGTACTTTAAAGAAACTTAAGTTCTTGTAATTTGTCAGGAGAGGAACAGCAAAGTTTTTACTGTGTGGTACATAAAAACAGTGCAGTTCTCAGCAAGTAATTACTAATTTTGGTAATTTACTACATATAAAATGATTCCTTGTTTAAAAAACTAATACTATTTTTTCTTCTTTTTTCAGCTTGTTTATGAGTTTTTCTTAAGGTTTTTAGAATCTCCAGATTTTCAACCTAATATAGCTAAGAAATATATTGATCAGAAGTTTGTATTACAGGTGAGGTAAAAAAAGACTTTTTAACTTCAAGCTCTAAATTATTTTTACAATGCATTAGATTCAGGTAAAGTGCATCTCTTCCCTTTTTGCAGCTTTTAGAGCTTTTTGACAGTGAAGATCCTCGTGAAAGAGATTTTCTTAAAACAACTCTTCACAGAATATATGGGAAATTCTTAGGCCTAAGAGCTTACATCCGGAAACAAATTAATAATATATTTTATAGGTATGTCAGTATCTTTGTATTATGGTGCATGTGGTCACGTATGCAAATAAAAGTACTCACAGACATTGCTAGCAATTGTTTTTATTTCTTAGTAAGTTTATACCAAATCGTGCTACCTTTGACAATAATTAATACCAGTCTGGGAGATACAAATTGGGGTAATCTTGCACACAGCATAAATTTTGCGGCTGTAATTTGAACTAGTGTGCGATTCAGTGAGTGGTTGGATTATCTTTATCTGTAAGGCTTTTTTTTTTTTCTTAGTGTGTAGTGGTGTTTGTGTTGTAATAGAGCTTTAATAAAATGTAGTTCTTCATAGTGCAAAAGTTGGTCTCGAGTTGAATGACTGAGAAATCGGGAATTTGCTTGAAGGAACATATTTAGTGCCTTTTCTTTCCTCAGAACAGAGATGAACAATTTAGGGCTTGTGAAATATTCTTTTAATTGCCATAGAATTAATGTGTGTATTACCCCCAAAGGGGGAAAAAAAAAAAAAAAAAAAAAAAAGATTAAAAAAAAAAAAAATCAATTACAAAACTCTTTAGAAGTGTTTGTATTACTGGCATTATGTCAAGCGTGAATGCAAAATTATGGTGCCTTAAATTTAGTGGTTTAGTTTTTGTATTCTTGTCAACAAATAACGATACCATGTATCAGTTTTGCATTCCTTCCGTCATTTTTCCCTTTTTCTCTAGCACCGCTGTTTTCATCCCCAAATTAATGTTTCATGCTATCCCTTTAAGAAAATAGCAAAAAGCTGACACATACTCAGTGCCCTCTCATGAATGGCACCCAGCAGTACCAGTTGTAGAGGGAGCTTATCTTCCCTGCCCGTAACAAGTCAGCCTTTGGAAGTGATACAGAGGGACTACTTAAACATAGTTAGTAAGCCTGCACTGTTGCTGACAACTGCTCTTGACTACACATGTCAAGAGCCAGTATGTCCAAAGGATAAAGTACAGGTGTATCTTTCAAGCAAAGATATAATTTTTTCCCCCAGATACAGACTTTACGAAATTAATTCCAAAATGCATAATTTTATAAAATATCTGAACCAGATAATACAGCAGCATCACAGCGTATTTAAAATTTACTTCTGAAAAGTGTTTTTACTTGCCACTTCTTGCACTTTATTTTCAGGGACAATGGAAGCAAAGTGTTCAAACACGGATAATTCTGGCACAAGACTTTTGAAAGACCTAGAAATGTTCTGGTCATTAGATCAACTTTGTAATAGTTTGTATGAGAAATGTTTTCAATCTGAAATGTATATTGGAGATCATATGATTTGCGCTTTAGAGACTACCTTTCTCTACCAAGTTGTAATGGAGCAAAAATTAAAAGGAAAACCTCACTTAATCATATAATATTTAAAAGTTAGAAGTTTAAAAATTTTGCATCTCCAAATGTAAGCTACTGTTCTTGGATGTGAGCATGAGGGAGGGAAGTTGTTTCAACTTTTTCTTGAATTAGTGGTTTCTGCTCTTCAGGAGCTCTTAGAGCATGTGTAGAATTTTTCAAAGCATTTCCTTTTCTTATACTTTTACCTACAAGTTATCAGTTTATTGTGCTTACCTAAGAAATGTGTGCTCTTTGTCTTTTAGTCACTGACCAGAATTGCCAGAATTCTGTCCTGATAGTGCATTACTCTATTTTTACTATTGCAAAATATTTTAATTATTAAACTTTTATGCTCCTGTTAATTCAGTCCAAAGCTTTTTGTATCATTGTCTTTAGTTTTGTTTGCAATTGTTGTCGTACTGGGTTATATGGAAATGGTCTTTAAGGGGAAAAAGTAGTTGTATCAAATATTCAAGCTTAAAAGTAGCTGTTAATATGTCTGCCTATGACAAATTTTCAAATTAAAAATGTTTTCTGACTAATAGAATTATTTTTTCAAGCATAAATTTTTGTAACATTTTGCAAAAAAGGTTGTGCATAGAACTTTCTCAATAAGTTTACACTCAGGCAATTTGGAAAAAGGATGGCAGGGTGACTGCCTAGGGAATTACAGTACTCTTGTCAACAGAAAACTTGGAAAAATTTGACTTCCTCTGCTTTTACAAACCCTTTTGTTTGCACAGAAGTCTGTAATGGCAGAGCTTTTTAGATCCATAAGTAGCAACTGTTTGAACACCTTGTGCTTGCATGTGCTATAGAAGGTTGAGTTACGGCATTTAATTAATGCCAGATGCTCTTGTGTTATTTTAATATTTAAAGCATTGTTTGCTGTGTTCAGTTTTGCATTATTAAAATGGCATAGAATATGAGTATTGGAAAAAGCTCAAGTGCTTGATGCTTTGTTAGATGTGGGGAAAGAAAGAGCAGGCAAGTAGGAAGATTGAAAGCAGTTCAACGTGTTACTCATTTATCTTTCCACAGAGTTTCTTTTCCACTGTGTTTTCCTGTTCTCTTTTTATTGAGTGACTAAAACCTGGGAGGTTAAGGCTACCTGTAATGTGAGATGAGGATCTTGGTGTTAGATTTATATCTCTCTTCAGCAGTAACTGAATAAAGCTTTTTATTTAGGTTTATTTATGAAACAGAACATCACAATGGCATAGCAGAATTACTGGAAATACTGGGAAGGTAAGTTGTAGGTTTCATTTAATTAATTAAACTTGCTTGGTCTTCAGGGTAGACTTTAAAAATCAAATTGGGAATTGCAGATTGCTTTGAGACAAGATTAAAATAGTTTCACATCACATCAGAGCTGTAATGAGTATAAGGTTTGTGTAGGATTGCAGAAACACAGCAAAAATCTTGAACCTTGTGGCAACATTTTGGAATGTGACAATTTTTTCAATCGTATTTTTTAAGTCTTATTTTCTAGCTTAGGACCTCTGTAATTAATATTAGTTGTGAAGTAAATACAAATAATGCAGTGAGTTGGAATTTATTAAAAAGTTCTTCCAGCCTCACTAAATGCATAGCGGGTACACCAAGGAAGCACAGGTTATGAAACTTCAGTAACCTTCTTTTGTTAATCCCATTATTTTGCAAATTCCAGTGATGTATCTGAAAGTCTTCGAAAATTTTACAGCTTAAAGCTGATAGCTTCATCAAAACTAGAGTGGTTTTTATCAACTGATTTATGTAATCCATATGCAAGTGATTTGGGTGGGGTTTTGCTTTTCCCTTGCTTTTGGTCTTTTTTATGTTGTTGTTTGCAGGTGGGGGGCTGGTTAGGGTTAGGGTTAGGGTTAGGGTTAGGGTTAGGGTTAGGGTTAGGGTTAGGGTTAGGGTTAGGGTTAGGGTTA
>JAVHNF010020446.1:17155-28869 GCA_034783455.1 Micropsitta finschii | reverse complement strand
TAAAGACACTGTGAATATGCACATACCAGTAAACAGGACAATATTGTTTACTGTTTATCCTAATATAAAAAACCAAGCAGTGCCCTTAAGTATCAGGTAGGAAGTTAAACTGTGTTTTTCCCACGGCACATCATTAAATTTTGGAAACTTCTATCACAGGGGTTTGTACATGCTAAAAGTAAACAAGATTAAACAAATATTTTTAAGAGGGATTAAAAAAAAAATATATGTCAATGATTAGCTTTTAGGTATACAGGTACTATGACCTGTATGGAGCCCTACAAAAGTTATCACTGGACACATGCCCTGGTTTTATATTCCCTTCTTAAATAGCAGCTTCATATGATTGCTGGAGATAGGAGCAGCACCTAATACATCTTAGGCTGTATTCCACACAGGAGTTCTTTCACAGAGGTAGACACACACACACACTCTGTTAGGTATACATATTTAAATGGCCTGATAAAAGTTCAAGTATTTTCAAAACAGTTGCTTTCTTGTCACAAAACGTACATGGATGTGTAAAATATACAAGTAAACACAGGGCAATGAAAAGCTAGGAAATGTACAGTGAACCTGGAAAAATTGAACAATATGAAACTATCCAGCTATTCAATCTAATCGAATAACATTTGCAATTCCAAAATAACTTGATACAATAACTTTTGTATCAAAAATACTCATTTAATTTTGGGAACTGTTATGAACTGAGATTTTCATCTCAATAAAGATGACAAACTCTAGGGATATACAATTTTCAATGTAAGTGCCATGCTGAATGCCTACTTTAAAATCACATGTATATTGCTTTTCTCAGAATGGAAAGACTTTTCCAGTGTGAGGTACTCTGAGTCCTTTGAGCCATGGTGATAATTTTATGAAGTAATCTATGTCACATTTATCCATATTTACCTCCAAGTATCAGTTATTTCTACAAGACAGAAAATAGAAATTCAAATGAACAACATAAAAAAAAAAAAAAAAAAAGACAAAACTCATTTAAGACATATCCATGTAGATGTAACTGAGGTAAGAAGTTCAGAGGTTTAAAACAGAAACAATAACAGGCAATTCAGAACACCTGACCCATGCAAAATTTTATACTGTAATTCTACAAATATAAGGCTCCTGCTTGAGGAAGAAATTAATCTGTTTACGATTAGGATTATGTTATGCTAAATTTCAGTGCAAGGATCTGGCCATCTTGCAAGCACTGAAACCTAGAATAAGCAAATTTCATATCAACTTTCAGAAGTACAGGAAGAGGTATAAAACACAAAACAATTCACAATACTTCACTGTCCCTCCGCCAATAACAGTGCTGCAATTGCACAATGCTTCTAACTTAAAGCCACTTAGTTGTTAAGAAGTGGAGAATAAAGACAGATTTTGAAAAATTCCTTTTCTTGTGAGCCTACGTTATTTACACTAAACGTGCTTACAGCTCCTCCTTCAGAGAGAACAGATAAAGGAGGGATAACTCTATGTAATTAACATTTACAAAATAGTATTGGCTGCTTTTAAGATTTTATGTTTTACAGAAAACAGATGATAAAGATTTAAAATCAATTTCTAACACAACACAAAGTATTCCCCCAAAGTTTACATGAAACCACACAGCTCAGCTAACACCTCTAAGGCACGGTAGCTATGACTTCCATTACTTCTCTAGCACCAGATGTGTACACAGCTGTTTAAAAGGATTTAGCCATTCTTTATGACCTTTAAAGTGTCAGCACAAAGATACCAAAATAATAGACAGTTGGAAAAACAGTATGGACACTACATGTGCTATGACAATCTGCACTTGCAAAATCTGGGATTTGTTCTGATGGTACCTTTACTGGACTGTGCAGGCATGCTGCACCAGCTTCTACTGATGCTTTCCCAGGTTTTCATCATTACACTCTCAGCCAACATAACTGCAGGGGCTGGTGCCTCTCATCCAAGGTTATCAAAGTCAGGCCATATAAAGATTTTGTCAAAAAGTCACAAAACTGGTCTTAGATGACCTTGACAGACTTCAGCAAACAACTAGCTATATGCCTTATGGCTGGCATTTTGGTAGTGAGCACTGGCTGGCATAGCAGGAAAGTAATGTCCCAAATTCTGTGAACTACAGGAGCACATGCAGTCATTTTTTCTGTTCTGCAGGAAAAAAAACACCTCCAGGACACATGAGCAAACAGATTTTATGCAGGTGAAAGGCAAAAAGAGGAATGCTAGCACAGACCTTCAGTGAAGCATGTGGACAGCAGCTATACCAGCCCAGAACAGGAGCCCACTGCCATCTGCTTTCACTGGTGGGAGCACATACGCAGGGAACACTGCCAGCTGTACACAGCCTGTGCACACCAGGGTAGGGGAGACCAAGACCTGGAGCTAGGGGCTGCCAAACTTCCAATGATCCCTTTGGCCACCAGCTTGACCCCGGCCTCAGAAAACTTGTTTTGTGATAATGTTCATTTACCATGAAGGAGCAGTCAGGAGAAAAATGTAGCTGTAAGCCAGTTTCAGTCAGCTCCTTTTCCCCACAACCTCATAAGCATCTATCTTCCCCTTTTCTGGTTTCCATATAGGACACTTTAAGATTTCCCAGCTGAGAAATATGCATAGTGATGATATCTGTATATTACTGGAAGCACACATTAATGAAAACTACTCATGCTAATACTAAAATAAGCCTTGTTTTTCCTGCCATTATACTTACTTAGTCCTTACTGAAAACAGTTGTTTACTAGGTTTATGCATCTCTCCTTTCTCAGTTTCCTTTGAGAACTGCAGTCATGGACCACTGCAATGTCCTAAATACATCCTTTGTTGCTTGGCATGGCAACTTCAGTGTTCAAAAGTACCCTTTGCTTAAGTGACAATCTAGTTCTCAGTTCTTTCCTCACATGAGCACTGCATGCTTTCAGTCTTGTTCTTATGTAACGCATGCCCTTCCTCTTGTACTTTTTAAACAAATTAAAAAAACAACACAGATACAGAAAAAAGAATGATTTTAAAACTGTTGTTTTCAAATCAGGAACGAGGATTCTGTTTTGTCTACAGCAACCAAGTAATAATTTACTGGTGAATAAAACATAGGAAAGCTAGAAAACAATCATTATAAAAATCTCCATCAAAACAAGCAAAAAAACCCTTACATGTCATTAATCTCTCTGTAATGAGATAGCAATGCAGTAAGTGAATAGTGTCAGCTCAACACTGGCTTCATTTACACATGGTTTAAAGCAAGCAGATAAAGTTATAATCTCACTGTTCAGTGGATACTAGAGATTTTATTCTTTTACTGTGTATGCAACCCTGATGAATGGTTAATATCTTGAAACAGGTCCCAAAAGAGCAAGAAAAATGAAATTGTGAGGGACAGAATTACAGTTCTATGTCCCATAAGTAAAATTCGTATTTATTTAGGGTTTTAAAAATATATTTATTGTCTTTCATAAAAACTCAGAAGTAAAAACCGGATCACAATAGACTCAAATGATCACACTGGGAAAATCTGCAGATATTGCTTACAACTATGTCATAACAAAACTTAAGCTGTGTGTGCAAAAAGAAATGTGGAAAGAAGGCAGTAATAAGCAAATTGCCTTAGTGATACAAAGAAAAGAACAGAAGCCTCAATGGTCTGCTGCTTTTTAAGTGACTGAAGGGGAGGTAAGGGCAGTTCTTGACTGTACTCCACATTTTATGCTGAACGAGATCTCACAAACATGGACTGAGAAAGATTATCCCTAGTTTGTGACGGCTATCAGATCTCTAGGTAGTTCACATCACCCCACAAGCTCTGTCTCTGATGCAGACCAGCTTGTTGACACCAGATTTCAAATTAGTTGAACAAAATAATATCATACAGTGGATACGCTCAGCTATCATATTCATCCTAAAGGCATAAATAGTCTCTTGTATGGCCTGAGTCCAAACCAAGAAGCAGCATTAGCATGAATATCCCAAGATGGTTGCAGAAGTCTCTGAAAACCAGAGAGGGTAGCTGCTGGTCTGAGACATTTGTAACAGCTTATTCTAATGAAGGCAAATATTTCAGCTATTCATACTCAGTCACTTTTTTGGAGGTATGTTTTCCACTTGAAGAAAGATGCCATGAATAAAAATGCTGCAAAAGCCCTTTTTTGTCTCCCACCCATAACACCTCTGTATTTAGTTTCAAGTAACTCTCCATTTATAAAATTAGTTTTATTAATAATAAGATGCCAATAACATTGATTCAACCAAGCAAATGAGTGTTGTATCACACACAGGGCAAAGAACCCTTGTTTAGTTTCCACATTGCTGGTGCTCAAGTCCATGCTGTCAGCTGATTCCTAAAAAGCATCTGTGGGACAGCCAATTATTAAGTAGCTCCACAGCTGAAGGACTTTGAAGCTGCTCATTCCAAGTTCCCTTCCAGTGTAAAACGCTCTTCCGATCTAACTAGGAATTTGTTTAAATCTTGGTCACTCCTAATTTTGGCACACCAGAGTTGTACACCTCAGCAAAACACAAAGGTATTCTCTGTCATGTTCTCAATACCCTTCCTGATGATACCCAATATTCTAACAGCCTTTTTGGCTGGTGCTGCTACACTAAGCTGATAATACCAGGGAATTGTCAATGATAACTCCAAGACCTCTACTAGTGCAGCCCTAACAAAATTCATGTTGTACTCTCCCAGGGTGACATGCATGAGATAGTTCTTGTTTGTTGTAGCCTGTAAGTGGAATTAAAGTCTGTGGTCTATTTGATTCCACTTTCTGTTGCCATATGAATTAATTCAAATGAAAATATGATATATTAATGTTGTCAAGTAATGTATCTGCCACCTGCCTTTGAGTCCTGCCTAAAACTCTCAAGATACATCACACAAGTACTGCAAAAAGACAAGACAAAATACTTCAAGATTGGCAGCATCAGGCAGGCTTAAGAGTCCATGCCAGATCTTTCGTTAACTGACAACACCTTTCTGCATATTTTCCTCTTTGAATTACTGAGCAGAGCTCATATATTAACATACCATACAGTATATATTTTACTACTTTTAAAGTTACCATCTGTAGAGATTGAGGATATACTACTATTAAAAATTTTAATATTATAACATCATTTCAGTGTTTTGTTTTGAAAATGAAATTAATGCAAGTAACACAGATACATTTAGAAGTTCTGTCTTCTGTCTGACTATCCACATTGAATCATTCCAAAATGCCATAGTATGGTATTCTCCCTTTTTCCCATACTATTTAGTGTCATCTCCTTGCTTGCTGTTAATCCTTTTTCTTCATTAGCAACAGAATCCAAAGAAAGCTTAATTCCTTTTACAAGAATCAAAAAATAGTTGTTTTGAAAGGTCACTTTTTATAGCATGATTAGAACTTTGGGTAATCCAGTCACTTAATAGCAAACTAAATCCATCTAAAAGATCTGATTCAAAGTACTTAGATAGCATGCATTACCAAAGCACCCAATCATTTAACGTTTTCCAGAATGGCTGAGCTTATAATAAGGCAAGTCAGACCACCACTACAGCAATTACAAGGGGATTAGCTACTCCCTACCTGAGGCTCATCAAAAAGTACTACAAGGTTAGAAATGCCATCCAACAGCTAAGCTAAGAACATTGGTCTGTATAAGAAGGTTAAGATACTAAGATGCATTGGCTACAGAATAAAGCTGACAATGAGAAGCAGGAGTGAATTCTATATTGAAAAGAACAGAAATCTCAAGGTAGTACAGATGGGTCTTCATCAGGAGAACCAAAGTTAGCAGAAAGTATTGACTGGTTTTGCACAGCCATGTGAAAAAGCTGAAGCCCTGAGAAAAACAGTCTGGGCATACAGCCATGCCTTCTTGAGTTCAGAGAGCAGGCTGCCAGCCTATACTCCTAAGCCGCAACAGATTTCTCCTGACAAGCATCTCTGTGAAAAATGAGTATTAATCCTCTCACTTTAAGAAGGCACAATCTTACTATCCTCAAGGATAGAGGAAAGGTTGTAGGAAAATATGATTAGTATCTTGCATTTTACTCAGTTCTGATTAAAGTTTCTTATTTGAACTAGATCTCCCAGGATGTAGGGAAGGGTTCATGAAGAGCTCTTTTTATTGGAGGGAGAGAGGAGATGGAGGAAGTAGAAGAGCTCCTGAGTGTCTCACCATTCAACCTTCAGAAACTAAAAATGGCACTGATTTTCATTTGCCTATTTGGGGGTGGGGGGAATTATTGTGCTCTGCTACATTATTTCGGCCTCAGAACTAGTTTGCCTACCTTCTTTATTTATCAATCCCTGTCCTTTGATTTTTCACAATATCTACAGACAGTTTGTGCAGAAGAATGCAAACTCAATGTCCTAAGAAAACAAAAGGACAAGGGAGAATACAAAAAAAAATTTCTCTGGGCAACCTGTTCCAGTGTCTCACCATCTTCATTGTAAAAAGCGTCATACTTCTGTCCAATTTAAATCTAAACTCTTTCAGTTTAAAACCGCTGCCCCCTGTCCTATCACTACAGGCCTTGACAAAAAGTCTCTCTCCATCTTGCTTATAAGCCTTCTTTATATATCAAAAAACTGCAATAAAGTCTACCCTGGAACTTTCTCTTCTCCTTGCTGAACAACCCCAAATCTCTCAGCCTTTTTTCACAGGAGGGGTGTTTGATCCCTCTGATCGTTCCCACGAACCTTCTCTAGACCTCCCCAAACAAGTCCATGTCTGTCTTGTACTGGGCATCCCAGAGCTGGATGCAGTGTTCCAGGTGGGGTCTCACTGGAGTGGAGTACAGGGGCAGAATCACTACCCTTGACCTGATGGCCACACTTCTTTTGATGCAGCTCATCATACAGTTGGCTTTCTGGGCTGCAAGTGCACATTTCCAGCTCGTGTCCAAAGTACTAGTAAGAATGCACAGAATTTTAAGAACTCTGTGAAGTCTTAAAAACAGCAACAATAATTTCCATGAAAACTCTTCTATGAAATGTTTGTGTATTTCAAAATCCTATTTAGATGCACAAGGAAGGGACTATAATGCCTGGCTGCTTCTGAAAGAATTACAACATGCTCAAAATTTAAGATGCTCTAATTAGCCATCACTTTCTGTCCCAGCAGTGAAGTGCATAGGTCAATGAACACCTATGGACATCTCAGTTAACCTAAGGTTTAAAATTGCAATTCCAGATGCTACAGTGAAACCTTCAATATAAGAAATTTACCATAAAGTTTCATCTTCCAGAGAGTTACAGCCCATTTAAGTCATCTTTATTTGGACAGGACTTCATGCATAAGCTGTAAGCTCAGAAGTTATAGTAGACAGAAAGCATCCAGAAGTTCTGTTAGAGGGAAATAATCCTAGAAATTCTGATCAATACCACAAAGAAAACTACCTACTCCAATCAAAAAGATACCAACCTATTAGTATATGCTTCTAAGAAGTATATACATATTCTGTGGTAAAAGCAACTTCTCACCAGTGACCTATACTAGAAGCAATGACCTGTTCTACTGAATAGAATATATTTCATCTGACACAGCTTTGCTCACAGACTGGAGTGTTTAGTATCTGTAAATATTAAAGCCTATGTATGACAACCTGAATCTCCTAGGAAAAGCTTCACTCACATTCACTTAATTTGCATGGAAATCCAAAAATCCCATATGATTTTTACTGGAGAGAGATTCAGCCAAGCAATGATGTGGAATATGACAAGGTTTTAAGTGCAACAGCAATACCTCATAGCACTTTAAAAGCAAAAAGTGAATTCTGCAGTAGTTACCGTAAATGGTAAAGTGAAAATGTAATCAGCATGTAATTAAAACATAATCATACAGGATTAGAGTCAAGACTCCTGATCTGGCAAAAGCATATCTTGCAATTTTTCTAACATCTATTAGTCCTGGTCATAACTGCTACACCATTCACCAAAAAGACAGACTTCCCTAATGCTCAGTACAGTCAAGAGTCAGGAAGGCTGAGTAAAAGAAACCCAAACCCCAAAACAGGTCAAACACTGGCTTCTGCCCTAGTGAAGCATTCTCTGGGGCCTTTCCACCTAGATCGTGGTGCACTCTTGGAAAAGATATTGTAGCATCTATTTTCATCAGCATCAAAAGGAAACAGTGACTTTCCCACAGACAACCAGGTACAAAATGTTTAGGTAGCAGAGGAAGACAGTTAAAACCTCAGCTTCCCAGCTAACTATAGGCATAGCGAATGCATAAGAACATACCCCTAAAGGTCACAATATTTGTTCTAGTGTTTTTGGGTTTTTGAATCAAACTAACAATGAAGATGGAGACCAATTTATTTATCTTCTGCTTTTTGGTCTACTGGAGTCCACCATGTTTGTATGGTAAACCTCTCCCATGTTTGTAATATATAAAGTTCCCTACCATAGGAAAGGGAAAAAAAAATAAAAATCTGGTTCATATAAAGATAATAAGTAAATACCACAGGTACTGAAAGGTCAGAAAATCAGTGCCCCTTTGGAAACTTGCGCATTGAAGACATTACTAATACAGCTCAATTCATTAATTATCAGCAGACGAGCTGACAATGCTCAGGTTACCTGATTATGAAAAGACAAGGCAAGATAGTAGGAATAAAAAATCCTGTGGGATCTCTGGTAGATCTCTGGTCCAACAGGTAGACAAAAAGGACTGTAGAACGGATCGTGGAGTACCATGGACTGTAGAAAGAACAACTAGTGTCACAACAGTGATTCAGTCACAAGATCAGTAATTCTGTACTTTGATTCTATTTAAACTTCCAGGGAGGATATAAACTCATTGCTACATCTCTGCTCTCTTTTCTACCACCTAACCTATCACACAAGCTACACTGCTGCTTTATTTGGTTTAGAGTAGCTCAGTATAAGATGGTAACAATTTAGAAGGAACAGCCAACAAATAGATATAAGTGGCACATAAAGGTACAAAAGCTTTCAGAATACAGTTATATCAATTAATTAAATCAACTACTAAAATAATCCTTCAAAAAAACAGACATTAACTGCAGGCAATGCAGCCTGTCTGAAAAACTTATGAAAATAGAGCCTTATGATCTTAAGGTCCTTTCCAACCCTAACTATTCTATGATTCTACTATAAATACATCAACCACACAGATGCATGTAAGAATGACAGAGAAAACCAGCTGTTTCAATGAAGACAAGCCAGACCATAGAAACCACCGACAATTGCGCAGGAAAGAGTGGTGTCTGGCACCTACGGCTGCAATAAGTGATTTACCAAATGGACATGTTCCTGAAACCTACAGAAAAGCTGTACATTCAAGGAGGAGTCGTGTGTCCCAGAAGGGCCAGACAGAGACTGTCACCAACCCCAAAGAAAATACAAAGGGCATTAGCGACCAAATACTCTTGCAGAATTGCTCAGCGCATACCAGAAAACACGTTCCCCAGGTAAAGCCAGAAGAGCTTATCAGCCTTCCCCAGATTCTCTCCCCGACTTCTGTTCTGTGCCCTTGCCCATACCATACAGATCTGACCAGATCACAAGTGACTACTGCTTCAAAAATAAAGAAAGATGAAGAAGGGTGCAAGTACAGTTCTTACCCATGGTCCCAGCCGGGTGTCCCATTCTGCACTAAGGAGTAAATTGAAAATTGTGCTTACATTTCTAAGGAAGGAAGAAATGAAATCAAAGAACAAGGATAATTCACCTCAGAAACTTAAGAAGCAGCAAGTTAGTGTCTCAGTGGAAACTAATCCAAAGGATATTGGCACATACTGACAGTTACTGTAGATTACCTATCAAATGCACAGAAGCAGTCTCCCACACTGGGAAAAAAAAAAAAAAAAAGACAACAAAATATACAAAGAAGGGAATGGAACAAAAGAAAAATGTAGGAGGAGACCACTGACACAGAACTGAAGAAGTATGGAAGAAAAATAAAAAAATAGGAACAATAAAATAAAGAAAAATAAAAAAAAAAGCACAAACAAATGAAAAAACAACTCTCATGGTCAGACCTTATCTTTGCCTCCCTTCTCTGTACACCAAAAAGTAAAATCCAGTGAAAATACACAGACTGACGGTATAAGAAGCAATGACCTATACATAAGCAAGGACTTCTAGCAAACCTGATGTTGCCTTATGACACAGAACAAAGCAGTTTTGTTATTGCACAAAGCTACCTATCCAGTGAGGTTACAACCCTATGAAAATATTTTGGCATATAAAGCCATATTATTCAGAAGAATTAGTGCTTTATAACATTCCGGTTGCCCTGAACACGCTCCCACTTTTTATCCTCCCTGGGCTGAGGTAAGCCATGTATGCTGCACTACCCATGCTGTTCCCAGTGGCACCTTGCCAGCCCATGGGATTTGGTGAAGAAAGGTCAGACACAGTGAATGGATAAGAAAAGAGACTGGGACAAGACTACATCACTGTCAAGCTCTGTATAAAAGAAAGCAAACAGAAATTTACTGAAAATGACACTTCCATTCTGTTGAACCTTGCAAAGTGTACCCATCAGGATCTTCTGCATTGTGTATGTTGTTAGCTACTAGGTTAAAGTCAGCACCTTTTCCCATTCTTTCATTATGCCCATACCTGGGAGATTTTCTGGAAGGACTGGCAAGAAATTACACAGTGTAGGGTACCACACACCTGAAAGAAGTCCAGAGAGACACAGACTTCCAATGCCATATGGTGTCTAGCCCCACTGCTTACCTAGAATGGATGCCTGCTGCATTTCTCCTAACCTGCATCCTTTCATTTCTGTGCATGCTGTTACAGTATACCTCTGAGCACTGCACTGCAATGGTGAGAGCTGCCAGCAAGGGGACACTTATGCTGCTGAGGAAACATATGGCACTTGTCACTTTAGACAGCACTTAAGATGATACAAGACTGGATACACACTTCTGCCAAAATGAACTCCTGTCACCATCTGCTTCAGAGGGCAGGAAGAGGAGGTACCACTGTTTGATACAGATTTTTCCACTCACAAATGGGGACAGAAAGCTATCTTGGCTAGCCCACTCAGGGCAGCCAACCTAAGTAACTTCATTTTACAGGAGATAAATGCTGAAATAAAAAGCTGAAGGGGAAAAAAATATGTTTTGCTGAGAAAAGAAACCCACTAGATCTGGGGTATATTTCTGGCCTACTTAAGATACTTCTCCCTTCCCTGCCCCAAAGGCTTTTTTCTTAGCTACATCTGTCTTGCTAAGAACTTGGGTTTTAAAAACAGCTTCTAAGGATTTTGGAAATAAACCACTGTCTGTAGTGACATAGTGGTTGTGCACACACTGGGCTACTTACCAAGATCTGCTAATAAGCAGGCTTTCTAACAGAGAGGCCTGGGAATACACATTCCTTTGCTTTCAAACCAACAACAAATCTTCTGCACATTTGGCACCATATGCACTGAAAGTGAGAAAGTCAAAGCAGTAGGTGGAAAACAGGGCCTCTTCTGAAAGCACCTCCCCTCAAAGATAACATTTCCATTATGCCAGTTACATGCATGATCTCACCCAGACCAGCCTTGCAATCATAGAATCATAGAATAGTTAGGGTTGGAAAGGACGTTAAAATCATCTAGTTCCAACCCCCCTGCCATAGGCAAGGACACCTCACCTTAAACCATTCCACCCAAGGCCTCATCCAGCCTGGCCTTGAACACTGCCAAGGATGGTGTTCCCTGGGCAACGCATTCCAGTGCCTCACCACCCTTACAGCAGAGAATTTCTT
>JAVHNF010020429.1:0-15551 GCA_034783455.1 Micropsitta finschii | reverse complement strand
TTCCTTCCTTCCTTCCTTCCTTCCTTCCTTCCTCCCTTCCTTCCTTCCCTCATTCCTTCCTTCCTTAATTCCTTCCTCCTGTGTTCAAAACCACCCTTCTTTCTCTCCACAGCTTAATGGCAGGGATCCTTGCAGGGATCCTTGCTAAACATGACACAGATACCTGTGTCCAGATAGGTCTACTTGCTGCAAGCTTGTCCCTCCGTTCCTATGAGCCCATTTCCCCAGAAATCAGCACTTACAGTGTCAGCCAGGAGCAAGTCAAGAGCAGGAGCTGGCTGGAGGCGAAGGTATGGAAGATAGACTAGAGCACCATTGCTCTATGACCTATCAACTCCTTTCACTCCCAACACTGATATTTCCAGGAACTGTGCCATGTTTTGAGCTTTGAGCTCAAAAGCTAGCTGCTGACCAGATACTTAGACGCTACTATGGGAGGTGAAGTGTCAGCAGAATGCATGTGGTGACAGCCTGTATTGCACTGTTCACATTTATGTTTGTCTGCTCTTTGTTGTTCTTTCCTTTTCTTTTTGTTTTGTTTTGGTTTGGTTTGGTTTTTTTTGGTTCTCCTCCTGCCTGTCAATACTGTATCTCAACCCCCATCTAATGGGAACACTCATCTGTTTTTGCCTTGAGTAAACCCTCAAGGAAGGAGGCTCTAACCCATGGAACTTCTTTGTTAACAAAAGTGGTGTCTGGTCTTTCAGACCTCATGCTTCCCTGAACCTCCAGTGCTAGAGTTTCTGCGGAGGGAATTTTCCCTTCCTCCACCTGTGTCACTGTTGTCCATTATCACAGCAGCTCTTCTCTCACCAACTCCCAGATCTTCAGGACCATGTCTCTTCAGATGGGCTGAGCAGCAGCATCCTTTCTTCCTGCTTCTCTTGGTTTCTATCCCAGAAGTCCCATGGACCACAACCTGTAGCAAAGTGCAGCTTGCAGGCACATAACACTGTGGGGCAACCTCATCAGTTTTCCTAAGACAGCCAGCAAATGCCGCACTTTCTTGCTCTGAATTCCAATGCCCCTGGAGGAAGCAGGCAAGATTAATCAAAGAGGGGTAACCAGGAGCCAGCTTGGGGCTTTTGAAGTATGACTGCCCTTATTCCACATGTCTTCCTCTGAACTTGGGGCTTCTTGCCTCATCAGCCCAGAGAGTGAAGTTTAAAGTAAAAGAGAGCAAGCCCCTCTCGCCACACCTCCATTCCTGACCACTTGGCAAACCCCTGGCAGCTTCAGAGGAGACTTCCCATGCATGGCTCTCCAGAGGCATGTGGTGCTAGACCACTGCATGCTGGAACCAAAACATTCAGTTACACCTTCCCTTCTGTCCAGATCAAGTCTCCTAGTACCATCACAGAAGCTCAGGCTAAGGATATTGTTTCCAGGGAGGAGGGAAGCACAGCCCTTGCCTGCAGGGGAACACGCACGCTGTGTAGCTAAAATGACTCTGGCAAGTTCACAGTGAGTCCATAGCAAAGACAAAGCTTCCTTGACCCTGTCCAGGCTGAAGCTACACAGTTATTCCTCTGCCTTTAAGCCCTCCAGCCTCTTTATTAGCAAAGACATCCACACTTAGATCAATTTCATACAAACTAAGTCTGGTCCACAGCCTTCCAAAAATCAGCAAATGTAGCCAGCTTGGCAATGGAAATCAGCTTCTCTGATTCCCTCCTCTTGTGTACTCCTCTGTTGTGTAACTTAGCTTCCAGAGACACTTCTGCAAGTTATCTTCCATCCCTTGAGCAACTAAACTTGAGGGTGGGAAGACACCAGCTGTGCCTGTGGTGTTTTGGTGTTACTGGACTGACAGGGGAGTGACAGGGGATGGCAATGGGTGAGTGGCAGGAGACCTCTGTGGGTCTCACAGGGATGCTTGGTGGCTCAATGGCTGCTGAGCCATTACCACATCAGAGGTAAGAAGGCCAGTGACCACGTGAACTCATCCCTGATCCACAGGGGAACACCTACTGTGTAATTACAAACACCAAAATGTCTGGGGCAGAGCAGGACAAGGAGGCTCCAGCAACAACTGCAGGTACAGTGTCTGCAAAACAGCCTCCCTCTCCCTTACAGCCTTATACCAGCTGAGGTGTCCAAGTCCAGCATCGTAACAGCCAGGATAGAATCATAGAATCACAAAATCAAACAGGTTGGAAAAGACCTTTAAGATCAAATTCACCCATTACCCCAGGACTGCCAGGTCCACCACTAAACCATGTCACCAAGGGCCTTGTCTGCATGTGTTTTGAACACTTCCAGAGACAGTGATGCCACCATTGCACTGGGCAGCCTGTTCTAATGCCTGATCACCCTCTCAGTGAAGAAATTATTCCTAATATCCAACATAAACTTCCCCTGGTGCAGCTTGAAGCTGTTACCTCTTCTGCTAGTACATCTTTGCCACTCATACAGAAAATACTGGCAGCAGATGTGTAGAATCATCAAGCTGGTCTCCTGCCTTCCTTTAGCTCACACCCAGGGTGGTGGGCTGGCAACATACTGCACCCTCCAGAGTCCTTCCTCCCACCAGGAGGAAGCAGCACAGGAGGCAGGACCACAGACACTTTTCACACTTGGAGATCTGGCCTTGGAGCAGCCGGAGCTGGTGGAGGCTGCAGTGGTATGACTGCTACCCATCCTGCACAGCACTTCAGTTCAGACCCGTCCATTGCCTAGAAACTGTAACTGTATCCTACCCAAATTCTGTCTAAAGCTGATGCTGTCAGCCCTTCCTCAGCTGGCACACAGAATGTTTTTGATCAAAAAGCATCTCTCCCCCAGTGAATGTCCTTTGGTGGATAAGGAGACGGGACTCTGTGGAAAAAGACTTTGGGAGTGATCCTCCCTGCTAAGTGAGCAGGGCTGAGGGGGAAAGGCATAGTCCCAGTGCTCAGGACTGTGACTACAGCCTTTTGGCCAAGAGGATGTTGACAGGGAGGCTGTGGCACTGTGGAGGGGGCCATCCAAGAGAGATGCCAAATATTGGTAAGTACTGGAGAAAAAGAGCATCTCCTGTGGAAACAGTGCGGAAAAGTCACTTCCTCCCTTCCAGCATGTAACGTACACAGGAGACAACTGCAGGTGCCAACAGTTTGGTGAATGCAGAAACTCATTAAAACTAACTTCCAGGGAAGCTGAGTCTTGGTGCTGTGACTGTTTATTGAACCTGATCCATAGTAAGCCTGGAGTACAGACTCACTGTCCATTCCATACATAGGCTACCCATTGGTGAGGACTCTTGACTGAGGAGCAGATCACTGGGATATGACATGCCACAAAAGCTTTGTCAGGGCAGCTCTAACACAATTCTCCTGGGTGGGCTCTGCTGTTTAATATGCAGTAAGCTCCTATTGCAATGGATGGAGGTGTTCTCTGGGTGTCTCTAGCTAGACTACTTCCACCATGCTCATTACCTCTAAGCCTGTCATCAGATTTGGCCAAAACTGGGTGAAGAGCTGAGAAGGCACGAGGGATGGACTGGAGAACTGACCAAGCTGCATCACATCAGCGCTACCTCCTTAGGTAACCAAAGTGAAAATGTAACATCTGACTTGTCAGAGATTGAAGGGACCCATTTTGCTCTTGCACATTCCCCCTCTCCCTGCCAAGCACGAACACTTAACCAGCAGTAATCCCCCTTTACGAAGACCTGGCTTGTGAGTGCGGTTTAGCTGAAAGATCCTGTGCTCACAAGTGGGAGATGCCACACGCCCATCACCAAGCAGGGACAGGGTGGGAGGGTGCTGAGGTGTTTGGGAATGCAAGGGAGGGAGCCCAAACAGCCGTGTTTGCTTGCAAGCGGAAGGTGGGACACAACAGGGGAGGAGGAAAAGGGCTGTGCCCCCGGCTATGTTCCTGTGTATAAAAATGGCTTTGGCTGGGTCCAGCAGCAATGAAGAGAGGTTTCCTTCCACTTCTGTGTCCACCTCTGCTCCTGCCTCCAGCAGCCTTGCCTGGGCAGGAAGACCCCAAGCACATCCAGGCCCTGAGAATGAATGTCAAGGTGCTGATGGTCACTGCTCTCCTCCTGGTGCTGCTCTGCTCAGCCCCAGCTCCATCTGAGGCACTGAGAAGCTGGGCTGGCACCCTGAGGAAGCATCCAGGAGTAGGGGGCCCTGGAGAAGACCTTTGGTCACCTGGAGATGGAGGGGTCAACCTGCCTGGGCAGGGCTTGGACAGGAGCCACCCTGTGGCTAGTGCATGGGAGGTGATGGGAGCCAGGACCCCCATCAAGGCCATGGTCAGGCCCCCACTGGACAGTGGTGAGCAGGATCCCCACAGCAAGCCACGGAGACACCCACCACAGCCCTCCCGCAGCAGGAGGCTGAGCCATCACCTGAAGGGCCATGGGAAGTTCAACGGGGACACGGTAAGCACAACCCATCCTTGGCCAGCATGGATGAATGTTTGCTCGGGGGGGTTGCAGAGGAACCAGGAGTGAGGGGAGGCAAGAAGCCTCCCACTCCTGACCCTGGGGTCAGGCAGCTCACTGAGCCTCTTTGGCTGACTTGTCTGCGGGGCAGGGATGGATTTGTGCATATGGTGTTCACATGAAGAGAATGTGGCCATAAAAACAGGCCCTTCTTTCTGCTTTACAGCTCCACAGGTTCCTGCAGGAACCTCTGGATGGGATGTCGCTGGCCCCTGTTATAACAGGCAGCCAGCAGCTCTGGAAGCCCTGAGCAGCACAGAGAGGCTGAAACCAGGTGGGACAGCCCCAAAATACAGGGAGAAGAGAGCATCCTCCAGGCATAGCCTGTGCTCTGAGCCCCTCAGTTGTACCACCCAAATGCTTGCAATTGTTTGGCCATGCACAAGGCTGAGGTTTTGGCAGAGCAGAGCTGGGGTGGCACCTCTCCTTCAGGCAGGGCGTTGCTGCACCCATACTATGACCCATGTACTGCCATCATGCACCCTCATGCTGGTATCTGCCTGAGCAGCTCAGCCAGCCCTGCAGCTTCCAAACCAGGTCCCCTGTGCACCCCTCAGCCCCAGCACCCTGCGCAGAGCCTTATTGTCCAGCAGGCCCTGCAGCACCATGGGACATGAAAGTCAGGCAGACTGGAGAGCAGCAGGAGCAGGTGCCCAGCATGCCACAACCCTGCAAATACCAGGTAGAAAAGCTGCTCTTGGGCTGCTCCTCACAAGCCAACTGTGAAAGCGCTGGCCGGAACATGGCCTCAGCACTTGTGGCTTGCGGTGCAGACAAGGGAGATGGGCAGTGACAACTCTAAAACACCACTGGCACCTGGCAAGGCTTAGGGAAGAGCCGGTGGCCACAGTCAGTAGCAGGTCAGGAGGTGAGTGTCAGTCTGGCTGCACTTGTCTTAACCAAGATGTGCTGGGTGGTGCTGTGCTGGGTGATGCTCTGCCAGGGTGGATGGCACTGCAGCAAGAGGGCAGAGGCACTGGCTGTGGGGACCAGCTGCTTAGCATCCTTTCTGCCCAAAGCAGAACTGCCTCAAAATTGCCTCCTTGGGCCCAAACTTCTCCCACTCCTTGCATGAAGCTGCTGCCTTACAGCCTGGTGAGCATCTTGTCCCACTATGTTTTCCTGCATCATTTTACTGTTTTAAATGGAAACCAAGCATCCAGCAGCAAACGCTTATCCCATAACGTCTATCTTCTGCAACTTGGCTTTGCTTTCCAATTGATAGCTTCTCCACACTGCCAGTCTTTTGAGCTCATTTGAGTCTTTTGGGGCTCTTTTGAGTCTTTTGAGGCTCTTTTGAGCTCATGTCACCACCAAGCATTGCACTGGTGTCAGCTTGAGCATGTGTAGCATGATGCTGTCCTGTGGCTGAGCAGTTCATGTTGCCCCAAAATGACTGACTAATCAGCTGTGGGGCATGCATACCCCAAAAGGAAACCTTCTGCCTACAAGATGCTGCTTCTTGGGGCCAGGGCTCTCAACAGTGTGAGCACAGTGATGTGACTGGAGGGGGGCGGTCCTGGGCCAGGAGCTGGGAAATAGCTCTCCCTCCCTCTGCAGTACTCCTGCCACAGCATCCAGTCCCGGCCCTGCCAGAAGCCCTCAGACTGCGATGGCTGCCTGGGGCTCTACACGTGCAAGCTGCCCTCTGGCACCTGTGACCTGAAAGGTGTCTCCAGGCAGAGAGGTAGGTTGTGAGACCCTCAGCCACCGGCACTGGGGGCCCCCACAGGAAGCCAACAGCAAACACTGCCCTTCAGCTACACCCCTCCAAACTCAAATCAGACCTACCCTGTGCAGGGCAGGGGCTTGTCTGTTGACTGCACAGGGCTCACTCTCTGTCCTGCCTGCAATGGCCAACACCAATGATGAATGAATACGGTGAACAGGACATTCATAGAATCTTAGAATGGTTTGGGCTTGAAAGGACCTTAAAGACCATCTGGTTTCAACTCCCTGCCATCTGCAGGGACACCTGAACAAGCTCAACTCTTTTAGCCTGTCTCCATAGGAGAGGTGCTCCACCATCTTCACGGCCTTGCTCAAGCAGGTCCACATCCTTCTTATGTTGGAGTTCCCAAAGCTGGATGTAAGCTTCTGTAAGAGTTAGGATTTGCCCAGTGCCCTGAGCTCTCACAGGACACAGACTGTGGAAGCCAAGGAGGGGTATGGGGCTCAGGGTTTAGCCAGGGGCTTGGGAGGCAGCTAGTGCAGCTCTCCTGGGCATCAAAGGCCCTACAGAGCTGCTCACATCAGCCTGTGCAAGTTGTTTAACTGAGGGAGCAAAGATTGCGGCTTTTAATGTTTAACCTCTCAGACAAGTGTCCTGGTTCTTCAGCACCATTTGGTAAACCCATGCTGCCCCTGGACTGGCCTCTTGCCTTAGCACACTTAGAGTCATAGAATCGACTAGGTTAGAAAAATCCTGTAAGATCATTGAGGCCAACCACCAGACCAGGACTGTCAAGCTCACCGCTAAACCATGTAACTAAGGGCAAACTGATCTTCCCTCAGGATCTCCAGTCACAGCCACCCCTCATCTGGCCCCTCTTAGTGGCCCACACTATATAGCTGCTGCCCCTATTCCTCATGGCCACCTCTCATCTCCCTTCAAAATATCTCCTCACAGCCCATGGCTGCCCCTCATGCCCCCTGCCTTCCCCTACTCTCACAACATGATCTCCCCTCACAAATGCCCCACCTCTGCCATCATGGTTTCCCCCCATGGCCACCGCTGCTCTCCCTTCATGATCTCCCCTCAGGGCTGGCCGTGCTCTACCCTCATAATCTCCCCTCATGGCTGTCCCTCGTTTTCCCCCATGATCTCTCCTCATGGCTGCCCCTGCTCTCCCCTCACAATCTTCCCTCATAGCTGCCCCTGCTCTCCCATCATGATCACCCCTCATGGCTGCCCCTGCTCTCTCCTCATGATCTCCTCTCATGGCCACTCCTGCTCTCCCCCCCATGATCTTCCCTCATGGCTGCCCCTGCTCTCTACTCATGATCTCCTCTCATGGCCACCCCTGCTCTCCCCACCATGATCTTCCCTCATGGCTGCCCCTGCTCTCTCCCCATGATTTCCCCTCATGGCTGCCTGTGCACTCCCCTCACAACCTTCCCTCATGGCTGCCCCTGCTTTCCCATCATGATCTCCCCTCATGGCTGCCCCTGCTCTCCCCTCACAGTCTTCCCTCATGGCTGTCCCTCATTTTCCCTCATGATCTCCCCCCATTGCTGCCACTGATTTCCCATCATGATCTCCCCTCATGGCTGCCCCTCATGTTCTCCCCCCATGGCTGCCACTGCTTTCCCGTCACGATCTCCCCTCATGGCTGCCCTTCCTTTTCCCTCATAATCTCCCCTCATGGGTGCCCCTGCTCTCCCTTCATGATGTCCCCTCAGGGCTGCCTGTGCTCTCCCCTCATAATCTCCTCTCATGGCTGCCCTTCCTTTTTCCTCATAATCTCCTCTCATGGCTGCCCTTCCTTTTTCCTCATAATCTCCTCTCATGGCTGCCCTTCCTTTTCCCTCATAATCTCCCCTCATGGCTGCCCCTGCTCTCCCCTCATGATCTTGTCTCATAGCCACCCCTTCTCTCTCCCCATGATTTCCCCTCATGACTGTCTGTGCTCTCCCCTCACAATTTTCCCTCATGGCTGCCCCTTCTCTCCCATCACAATCTTCCCTCATGGCTGCCCCTGCTCTCCCGTCATGATCTCTCCTCATGGCTGCCCGTGCTTTCCCCTCACAATCTTCCCTCATGGCTATCCCTCGTTTTCCCTCATGATCTCCCCTCATGGCTGCCCCTGCTCTCCCCTCATGATTTCCCCTCATGGCCACCCATGCTATCCCCTCATGTTCTCCCCTGATGGTTGTCCCTCTTTTTCCCTCATAATCTCCTCTCATGGCTGTCCCTCATGATCTCCAGTCATGGCCGTGACTGCTCTCCCCTCATGATTTCCCCTCATGGCTGCCCCTGCTCTCCCTTTATAATCTCCCCTCATGGCTGCCCCTGCTCTTCCCTCATGATCTTCCTTCATGGCCGCCCCTGCTCTCTCCTCACGATTATCTTGCACAGTGCAAGCAAAGTTACGTGTAGCTCAGAAAGAGAACACATCAGTTAACATTGACACTGCGGGGGGACCACTGGGTGCTAAGCAAAATGCAGTGTGATTGCCAAAGGACAGCCAGACCAGCACATCTTCACATCACTGAAGTGTTTCATGTCCAAATAACACTGAGAGTTAAAGATCCCAGAGCATTGCAGACCCACTCCTGAAACCCAGCACTACCCTTGTGTACCATGTGAAGGGTGCCAGAGCTTCTATGCAAGCAGAAGACAACAGGGCTCTGCCACTCCGCTGTGTGAACTACAGTCACCAGTTCCCCACCAGGTACATCTATAGAAGACAGCAACAGGAATGAATCTAGCCTGGAATATGTTTCCACTTTCCATCGCTTCTGCTGAAGCTCTATAAGCCTCCCATGTGCACACTGTTACAGTAGAGAAACTCATCCAAGGCCACTAAACACACATACATCAGCTCAGGTGCAAGAAATCCCTCGCTGTGAGATGTAGAGTAAGCAAGCTTTGGGTATGTATTGTGTATATACGGTATGTCTATCTATAGAGTATATAGGGCACACTCAGCATATGTGCTCTGCTTGGAGCCTTCTCTGACCATCTGCTGGCAGATGGCGTGCAGGCTGCTGGCAGCCTCCACGGGAGGGCACACGGACCCCTAATGAGACCCAGCACAGCCGGACTTACAGCTTGTCTTCACAGGTGGGTTCCTCCAAAGCATCCAGAGCCCTGAGGGACGCGGACGCAGGGTCCTGCTCATCCCAGCACAACACAGCTCAACATAAAGCTGGAGAGGCTGTCCTGCAGCTGGAGACCAAGGCTTTCTGCTAGACTTTCATTTTAAATCCTTAATAACACAGCCCTAAATGTTTCTTTCATTGCACTTCTCATGCTGCTGCTCCTTAAGACACTTCTTTGGATTTTGTACACTATGTAAGTGTAATTTTTACTTTCCTGAGCATTGCCAATGGAAGCACCAAGCAGCCACAGGGCTTGGTGCTGGCAGAGCCCCCACATGAGACAAATGGGACTGTTTCACAACCCTTTTTAATTTGAGCTGTTAAGGTATTGCAGCAAAAGCATCTCAGCATGTATCTCAGCATGCTCACACAGAGGTCCAAGCTGAGGCTAGGAGCCTGTGAGCACCAGGCATCCCAGCTCTCTATCATGGCTCCTGCCAAGGAAGGTGAAGTGCCATGCTGTTGAAAACGTCACTTTGAGAAGAGGAATGTGGATCCCCCAGGAACAGGCTCAGCAACAGGGTACCATATAGGAGACCTGCTTCTGGAGGCCTCAGGTGAGCCCCAGGATCAGCTCCATTTAGCACCCACAAAGCTTTGCAGATATCCTAGCCACCTTTGCATGTGTGGGTGCATCCCAGCTTTGCAAAACCTCAGTTTGCTACAATTAAAAGCACCTTTTTAAAAGACAACCAAACCACAGTGTTTGATTCACCCTGGACTTCACTGCAGCTTCCTCTGGTGGGCCACCATGGCCTCCTGTGACAACTCCCTCAGCACAACTGAGGGGAGGCCTCCTGCACCCTCCACCTTGTTATCACACTGGAAGGAAAGGGGGATAAATGCTGCTGCCTTCTCTGACTCCCTCCATTGTTGCTTCAGCTCCCTGCACATGGGCTGAGGAGCACAGAGCTACAGGTGCTGCCCACCTATGGCACTGCTGCTGAGTGGCATTTATGTTGCTCCCCACAGAACTACAGAGAGGTTGAGGTGGAAAGGGACATCTGGGATTCATCTGGTCCAACCCCCTGCTTAAGCAGGGCCACCCAGAGCCTAGCTTATCTGGTCCCTAGATAGTGACATGTATCACAGACATGACAAGCCCCATTACACTGCAAGCCAACCAAGCGCTGTCTCTCCAAGTGCTCACTCTTCCACACACCTATCTGCCTGCTCTTGCCACCACCCATCACTACCCATTTCCTCCATCCTTAAAACCCAGCACAAAGAGGTGGCTGCTGTAGGAAAATGGAAATGCAGGCTTCAAAAGATGCACAGAGCAGGCCTGGAGCCACAGCTTCACTCCATTATTGAGTGGAGGTAAGCTTCTCTGAACCCCATTGCTGGTCAACACAGCCCTCCTCTCGCCTGGGAAAGCCCACTGGCCCTCAGTGAAACATGGACCATTTCCAAACCCTCTGGCGGCCCCCTGTAGCCCAGTGTAATACAGGTGCCCACATCCAAGGTACCTGCACACATAACTGAGAAAGAGATTTCCCTTCAGGCCATAGCAAACCTACCCTCTGCCTTCCTCTCTGAAGAAGAGCAGAGGAGACCCAAGGATGCTCCAGCTGCTCTTGACTGCCCTCACAAGCAGTGCAAGAGAAACAGCTTTTGTACCAGCTAGAAAAGAGCCCTCACCCCACCTTGACCTCCACATACCTCCCCTAACACTTCTGACTGAAAAAGAGAGAGGTGAGCGGGAGGTCCCACCTCCTGCCCAACCACAAGCACAGAAGGCAGCAGCAGGCACTTGTCCCATTGCCTGCTTCCTACAGTGCTCCCTGACAGCAACACCCCAGTTGGGAAAAGAGAGCCCATATGACCTTCAGGAACTCACCTATAGGTGAGTTCCACTTAGGGCTCCACCTGCAAGCGGCCAGGCAAGGGAATGAGGCTCATGGGGAAGCTGAGGGTTTGGCCAAACAGAAGGCTCAGCTGCTAGATGTCCTCTCCAGCTCATGCTCAGCACTGGGTGGGTGCGCTGGTGGGCAGACACAGCTCAACCCCTCCCCAAGGCACCCCAGGGTCCGCACACCTTTTACACCACTTGCTTTTAATTACACTGCATAAGGAAAAGCCTCTCCTCATGCCAGAACCCCCTGGCACAGCTCTCCAGGGAGCTGGCCGGCCCATCATGTCCTCAGTAGGTTTAGTGGTTCTCTCCCACCCTTCTCCCTTGCTTGGAAGCTCCTCCTGGTCAGTCCACATCATCCCTGCAGCCGTCACTTTGCAGAGACCTATTTCCATACATCTCTGTTTCTCCCCTCCTTGGTGCTTGAGCTTTGCCTGCTCAGTCCCATGGAAGTCCCACTTTGGCCTCCTGTAGCACCAAGCAGAGAGGAGGCAGGACAAGAGTCATCGGTTAACAGTTGTTCTAACCCCAATATAAATAGAAAAATACAATAAAACAAAGAATTAACTAGCTAAGAGATCCAATCCATTGGGATGCCTGCAACGTGCTAGTGCAGGGTTCACAGAGAGTACTTGGTCCAGTGCATGGTACTGTAGATATCCAGAAACCTGTCCCGGCACCCCTGCAGCCATCAAAAACCTT
This sequence comes from Micropsitta finschii, assembly GCA_034783455.1. NCBI lineage: Eukaryota > Metazoa > Chordata > Aves > Psittaciformes > Psittacidae > Micropsitta > Micropsitta finschii. The sequence goes on along the minus strand of JAVHNF010020429.1, from coordinate 3,735 downwards.
CCTGTGGTATCACATGTCTGTGTGAGCACAACCCAGCTGCAATCAGCTCGCCCAAGGCTGTTGGTTCCTGAGAGCAGGCTGAATGGGAATGGTTGATAATAGTCTGATGTATTGCTGTTAAATGGTAAAGCCATTCTCTTCTGTGGAATGAGGATGTGTTTCTTATTTCTTGTGGAGGAATTTCATTTTGTTACCTGGAGAGATTGAGAAAGGAAAATGGACTCCCATCAGAGACAGGCAAAACAAGTGTCATTTCCAACCATCACCATCTTACCTGCATCCACCATCCCCAAGTCACTGGTTGATCTATTGCCTCCTCAGATCCACCTTTTTCCTTTGAAAGACACAGATGTAGCTCCTGGCCCAATTTTTGGCTCTCCACCAGCTTCCAGAAAAGCAGCAGCTCAGGGGGCAGAGCCAATAGCCCCCCAGAGCATGGCTAGGCTCTGATCACTCTAGGCTCAGAGCACTGCTCTGCAGGAAGCCACACGCAGTTACTAGCAGAGTCCTGCCACCCCTTGGCAGCTTCTCTGCTGCTAAATCTGATACATCAAGAAGCCCAAGCCTCCTGAGAAGCCAAGGGTTTTGCTGGTTCCTTACCTAGGCCTTTCAGGAACTTATTGACCCCACTCTGCTCCCCACTGGGAAGTGTTTCCAGGTACTCCTGAGCCCGTACCTCAAACAGACCTGCAGAAAGAAAAAGTCAACATCTATTTTGCTTCCCTATAAATAAAAGTAAGAATCCTCAGCTGAAAGAACACTGTCCCAGCTTACCATTAAACTATTGCACATAGAATCACAGAATGGTTTGGGTTGGAAGGGATCTTAAAGATCATTTAGTTCCAACCACCCTGCCGTGGGCAAGAACACCTTCCACTAGACCAGGCTGCTCAAAGCACTGCCTAACCTGGCCTTGAACACTGCCAGGGCTGGGGCAGCCACAGCTTTTCTGGACAACCTGTGGCAGTGTCTCACCACCCCCATAGTGAAGAATTTCTTCCTTATATCTAATCTAAATCTACTCTCTTTTAGTTTAAAGCCATTTCCCCTTCTCCTGTCACTACAGGCCCTTGTAAAAAGTCCCTCTTCAGATTTCTGGTGGCCTCTTTAGGTACTGGAAGCTGCTCTAAGGTCTCCCTTGAGCCTCTTCTTCTCCAGGCTGAACAAGCCCAGCTCTCAGCCTGTCTCCATAGGAGATTGCTCCAGTCCTCTGTGCATTTTTGTGTGTGGCCTTCTCTCTCCAACAAATATGAAAGGGAATGACTCACCAAACCTCCTCCACCAGCTGAGCCCAGATCTGGGACAGGAGCTTTGGTCCACCTGCTCCTTTTGTACCTTGCACTAAAACTCTGTTCGTTCTGCTACAAACACAGCTAATAAGCTCACAGAGAGTGAGGTCATCTGAGGAATTGTCACACAGGATTTACCATGCTGAAAAACCTTTTACTCAGCCACCTATTCAAGTGTCCACTGCTTATTAGTGCTTGGATGGAAACTACTAAGCCAGCACCAAGCAGTAGCAGGGATGAGACACTTGGATGAGCTGCCAATAGAGTCTTTGGGAGTGTGGTATACCAGGAGTTAAACAACAGAAGCAGCTCTTCGAAGGACAGAAGCATCCACATTTTCTACTAGCCAAGATGCTATAACCAATCCAAACTATTCTTCCTCTAGACATGGGAAGGAGACATAAGGGACTGCAAGAATAAATGTCATTCCAGCAGCGTAACCCTTCTGTGATGGTCCTGGTGGGAATTCAGTGTTGAACAGAAGAGGCACACATATGAAGTATACTGCTTATGTCCCTTACTTCAGTGGTGAAGTGTGCCTGCAACCCCAAGAAGAAACTATCAGATCACACACAGAAAAATCCTGTTCTCCAGCAACTGGTTCACATGCACTGTGCAAACACTGTATCTCACTGTGCTCTTATGGGGTGACGCTACCTTTTGGGAAGATAAGGAAACAGAGACAAAAAAATCCCCAAGTGACTTCTCAAAGGCCACACTGGGGTGTCAGAATGAACCATCAGCCTGCACAAGCATTTCCCTACCATTTCCCTCCTGGTGTCCCTGCACAGACTCTGCAGCCTACAGTCACGCTGCTGGGGATGGAGCTGGCAGCTGGTGAGCATCTGCCAGCTCTCACAGGGGCAACAGCAGTTTCCACAACAGCAGAGCCCCAGCAGAGCCCCTCACCTCTGACCCCCTGCTTCCGCAGCTCTCGCTCCTGAATGAATCCCCCAAACATCTGCGTCTCCATGAAGACCTCCAGGAAGCGTCGGAGACTCTTGGAGGAGACGGACTTGCGGAAAGCCTCGCGCTGCAGGGTCCGCTCCTCTCGTTCGGAGGGGGTCAGGAAGAGGGAGTAGTGGCCCACAATCTCCACAAAGAAACGGACAAAGGCCTCAGACACCACCTCATTCAAAGGGCTGGTCTCTAAGGAAGAAAACAAAGAGGCAGTGGTGAGGACACTGCTGTAAGGACGTGCTAGGAATAGCTCTGGGTACAAACTCCCTCGCTTTTTTCAGATCCAGCCTGAGCAGAAAAAGCTGCTCAAGAGGGACAGCATCCTACAAAGAGGACCAGCTGCTGCTGCTTTGAAAACCACCAAGTGTTCTCTTGGTTCTCACTCTCTCCAGTGGGATGAGGAGAGAATGAGAAAAGTGAGAAAATTTGTGGGTTGAGATAGAGACAGTTTAACAGGTAAAGCAAAAGCTGCGCACACAAGCAGAGCAAGGCAAGGAATTCATTCACCACTTCCCATGGGCAGGAAGGTATTTAACCACCCCCAGGGAAGCAGAGCTCTGTTACACATAACAGTTACTTGGGAAGACAAGCTCCACCACTCTGGACGTGCCCCTCTTCTTTCTTCTCCCAGCTTTAAACGCTGAGTATAGTGCTACATGCCATAGGATGTCCCTTTGGTCAGTCACCTGCAGCTCTGTGTGTGGACTGTCCTCCCAAGGAGCCTGCATCACTCACAGGGTCAGCAGCAGAGGGACCACCTCCTGTGGGACCACCACCCTCCCCACCTCACACACAGGAGTACAGGGAGGTTGGACAGAGCTGGGAAGGGGCAAGTATTGCTTCTCCTCACACAAAGAGAATTGTCCCTGATGCAATGGAATATTTAATACAGCTTCAACCAAACTCCTGACCAACCTCCAATTTCTGTGGTATGAAAATCAGTACAAGCCTAGTTCTCCCCTAAGAAGCGACAGGAGAAAAAGGAGCAGAAAAAGATGTGGTTTAAAGCTGAAAGGCACTGTGCTTTACCCTGCTTGCCATTGACAAGGCCCTCCTCCTTGTCGCTCGCCAGCTCATTCCTCTGCTCCAAAATGTGTTCTAGGGCAGCCTGCAGCTTGCGGGGCAGGATGAAGTCCTCATCTTCCATCTGTAAGACAGAGCCACCTCCTTAGGGCCTGGGGCAGGGACACAGCTGGCACCTGCCCTTCTCCTCCCCAGCTCCCATCCTGTCCCCAGCATGGCAGGGGAGCACTAAAAATGAACTGCGAGGAAAGGAAGGAGAGGGAGAAGGTGTAGTATAGTATGCTTGGTACATTCCCAGCACATCCCAGTGCAGGATCATCAAGAAGCACAAAAGGAAGGAGAAAGGGGTTCTTTTCCCAAATATTCATCTATTCTGAAGGAATTTCAGATGTCCAACTCAAGAGGCTACCAGGCAGGGCTCTCCCATGACCTCACCATCCACTTGTGAGCACTCACACTACCA
>JAVHNF010020428.1:6625-17588 GCA_034783455.1 Micropsitta finschii | reverse complement strand
CTCCTGCATCCCCATCCCTGTGTTCCTGCATCCCCATCCCTGTGCTCCTGGATCCCCCTCCAGCTCCTCGGTGGGATCTTGCTCAAGCACTTTCCCAGCAATGCCTCGCTGCTGCAGGACCTGGGGGAGCAATAACAGCCCTGGCCGGGCTGTGTTGGTGGCTCCAGCCAAGGCACGTGGGTGAGCAGTGGGATGGGGACATGGAGGCACAGCCTGGGGCAGAGCTGTCCCCATCCCTGGCCACTTCCCCCTGAGCTCTTGGATAGCAAAGAGAGCCATAATTACACAAACCCAGTCGGTTTTGATGGAAGAAGAGACATTTTTCTGGTGAGGACTTTCCCCAGGCGAGTTCTTGTGTCTCAGCTGCCTGCATGTGAAGGGCAGGGAGAAGCCAATGGGGCTCTGGGGCTGAGAGAAGAGTGTGGGGCTTTGCTTCAGTCAGGGAGGGGATTGGGTTTAAACCTTCAAATCACTGCTCCGCTCTCTATGAACTGCTTAGAAGCCTTGACCGCAGCTTCTTCCTGGGCATCCGCTTTGGTCCTGCTCATGGTGAGCCTGTTGCCATGGTGGGAATGGGATCAGGGATGGGCTGTGTCCTGTGGGGCCCATCCTTCGGAGCACCCTGAGGGCTGCAGGGCACCGCTGCCCAGATGTGCAGGACCCAGAGGTGCAGGTGGCTCCTGCAGCTGGGCAAGGCTGGGGCTGGCTGGTCACTGCATGAACAGGTTAATGACAACTGGGAAAGGGGGAACCGGCCCCTGCAGGATGGGACATTGCAGCTTTGAAGGGCTGCGGGAAAGGGTTAATCTGGAATGTGGCAGCTGAGCAGGAGCTGGGTTACCTGGAGCTCCATCCCTGGGTTCGTAAGCCCACATCAGCCTAAGTACAACAGGGATGGGCTGTGAGAGTAGCTCCTGCAAGGGGACAGCGGATGGGTTGGATGTCCTTCAACAAGCCATTTCCTTGCTGCGGCGCAGGGAAACATGGGCTGCTTCAGCAGCTCCCTTCCTTGGAAGCCACAATTAGATCTATTTTAAAAGAACCCAAACACTTCTCATCAGAATTCCTGTCTGCTCCTGGTCCTGTCCGGGCCAAGCAGCTTCCCGGAGCTGCTTCAGGGCAAATCCACTCGAGCTGGACTCTGGGTGCTCCAGTGATAGCGAGCCCTTGGCAATGCAGCACCTCTTGTAGGAAGGTTGGACTGCTCCTACCCTGCTCTCCTTGGGGTCTAAAGCTTATGGCTTTAGTGCCTGTTGCGCGTGGGCTGCACCCCATCCTGCAGCACTGCGGATGGAGCTGGATGCCGCATCCACCAGGCAGCAGAGGATGGCTTCTGGAGGGGAGCGGCGCTGCTGGTGCTGCGGGACAACGGTGCCCGTGGCTTCAATTACTGGGGTTTAGTTGTGTGGAGCAGAAGGAGAAACCGAGAGCAGCGAAACCGCAGGGAGAAAGGACGGCCTCTGGCTGCCTGCCTGATGGGAGGAGTGGTGGGGACCAGCCCGTGGCCATGGACCGGTGCCCTCGCTGGGTCACAGTGCAAGGCTGGGAATGGTGGTGTGGCTCGGCTGGTGTCTGTTGCACCGTTGCTGCCCCTTCCCATCACAGCTTGGCACAAGGTGCCGCTGCCGAAGCAGCCACATAGGGATGCGAAGCACCATGTGGTGACCTGGGGACATGGACCAGGCCAGGAGCAGGGGGATGGAGATGAGTTGTGTCCCATGCGGGGTCCCTGCAAGCGCTGCTGGTGCCAATCTGTGCCTGGGAGCAGGGATGTTTCTCGCTGTGTTTCCACTCACCCAGTGCTTGAGTAGGCGCCTCCGCTGCCTTTCAAAGGGCTGGATGAGCTCCGCAGCCGGGCCCAGGGTGGGAGGGAAGAGCTTGTCCTGCCTGGGAAACCCGAAACAATGAAAGAGGAACAATGGAGGCCCCTTCCCTTCACCCAAAATACCAAAGAGCACCAGGATGTGGCAGAGCTCCCAGCGGCGCTGCTGGGGCAGAGCTTGTGCCGCTGCCTCCTCAGACCCAGGATGTGCAGTTGCCCTCCTCTTCCTCAGCCCTGGCAAGGGATGCTGCAAGAGAGCTGGTGCCAAGGAGCGTTGCCAAAGGGCTGCCCTGACCCAGCACTGCTGCCAATGGGCATTCCCAGCCTTGGAAACCGTGTTTGGGCCAGGGCAGTGGTTTTGCAGCACGGCTGTGACTTGGGGAGGGATTTTGCAGCCTGTTCGCTCTTCCCAGGTCAGCTGAATGTGCTTTGTTGCTGGTCCAGGGGCCTGGGATGGTTTATCCATGTACCCAAACTTGCCAGGCTTATCAGGCAGAGAACGCATTCATTTGGTACCCATGTGGAGCCAGGCACAAGGAGATGCTTGGCTGGAGCTGGGAGCCTTGGGGCAGGGATGGATCCATGGCTGGAACCTCCACCCTGAGCATCCTCTCACCTGGCCTGGGTGCTGACAGCACCCAACAGCTTTTCAATGCATGGCTGCAGTGTGCGCTTGGGGACATGGGCCTGGAGCACCCTGAGGAGCTGGGGCTGAGCATCCCCTGTGTGTGGGGCTGGAGGGGTCCCACGCTGTGGGTGGATGGTGCCAGCACTGCCTGCACCTTGGCTGCTCAGGGCCACCAGCAGCGTGTGGAGGAGCTGCTGCTCCCATGCACAAGCCCTCATGGGTGAAACCTCCTTCACCAGGCACCCCGGCCAAGCACATCTGGTTGAAAGCTGTGGGAGCTGCCCCGGCAATGAGGACACCAGTCCGGAAACGCTTCCCTCCCAGGGAGATTCCCTCATCCCGGCTCCTCTCCCAGCACCATCTCTGCCCCTTCAATGGCTGCTGGGCCATGGGGTCTGGGTGAAGTGGCAGGAGTGGGGCTGGGAGCTCTGCTTCCCTCCAGGGTGGGATGAGGGATGCTGTTGGTGGGAGGTGGAGTGTGGCTGACTCTGTGCCAGTCCCGCTGCCCTGCACTGTGTGCTCAGAGCAGGGCGGCAGCAAAGAGCCCTTGCACCAAACCCTGGGCAGGATGGGAGCAGCAGCCAGGTTGTCCCCATGCTGGGGCAACTGGTTTAAAACCTCCAGTTAGAGCCGGGTAAGTTCCACTTCAGCTCCCACCAGGGTGCATGGTCAGGGCCCAGCCACAGTGCTGGAGGAGGGTGAGGGCTGCAAAAGCTCCTTCCGCAGCTATTCCATTGCTCTGGGATGGGGCTGGGTGATGCAGAGTCCATCTGCTGCCATCCACAAGGGTCCTGCAGCAGTGTTCCCACCCCGTATCCCACGTCCCCCCCCCTTGGCTTGTTGCTGTTGTCATCTCTAGTATCCCACAGAGATAGGAAAGGCTGAAAGTTGCCTCTTTTCCTGCCAGGTTAAATCGCTCACCAGGAATGTCTATTATTCCCACAAGTCAACTTTCCCCTTCGCGGTATGTGTCCAGGGGTCAGGCCTGGCACTACATGAAAGTGCAGGGTATTCAATAACCTAGAGCCGTGGAAAGGCTTTAGTCCAACTCCAACCATGTTGAGGGTTTTATGGATGCAGCATGCCTTTCCCCATTTGTTTCCTATAAACAGCACATGGTAATATTTAGTAGGCTTCAAGCAGAGCTTTTTGCATATTCTCCTTTGTCTACAATGAGCTGCTCGGTAGTAGACAGCTTTAATTCACTTCATGTGATTCCTGCTTTTTGCTCTTTCAGAGGGGCTGCTCCTGACCCAGTCGCCCGGCAAATCCCTGTGCAGGTTTGTAATTCCTGAGAGTGGGAACCTGGGACCCCCCCAGTGGGGATGAGCACTGTCCCTTACTCACCAAAGGAGGGAAAAGGGCCTGGTGTGAGCTTTGCTGTTGTAAAGTAACCCCCTTTGAGATGCGATGTCAATGAGGACATGGGGCCTCCATCCCCTCAGGACCCTCTGTGACATTGTCCCTGAGGAATGTGTGATGCTCGCCACCTCCAGCCAGCCAGAAGCCCTAAGAGCTGCTCTTTCCTCATCCCCATCCTTTACTGGAAGAGCCAGGGTGAAGCTGTGGGTGCCCAGTGCAGTGCAGGGGGATGCTCACCTTGCGCTGCAGGCTCTTGGGCAGCATTTGCAGTTTATACAACCAGGGCCAGCACAAATCCCTGCTCCTGGAGAGCCTGTGGTTGCCATTCCTTGCCTGCATGCTCCCAGCACTGTGTGGCTAACGGCAGCGGTGGAGCAGGCACAGTGCTGAGCTGGCAGAGGGGCACAGATGCCTCCTGAGGTGATTTTTCTGCCACTATCAGTGACCAGAACTAGCATCTCTTGGCTCCTTCTCTGCAGCAGACTGGCCTGGGATGGTGGTGGTGAGTCCCCACTGCTGTACACGTGTGTACTCATGGGGCAGGAAAAGGCCAGTCCTCAAACCCCACCGTTTCCCTGCCTATCAGCTTCCCACATGCCACCCCCAATCCCTCCATGTGCTCAATACTGGGCAGGTTTCCTTCAGGGAGCAGCTTTCACAGGTGCTGGGAGCCGGACATCCCTGGTCCTGCAGTGCCATTGCCCTGCCAGCGTCACACGCTCCCTGCTGCTCCACACCAGCACCCAAAGAAAGGGCATGAGGAAAGCAAAGAGTTGACAGTGGGGTTCTTTTTAATGCAATTGCTTTTAAAATGCAGCCTTAACATGACTTAGAATGGTCAAGGATGAGAAAACAGGTCTTTCTGATCTCCGCAACGTGACTGTGCAGCACTTCTGCCTCCGAAACCCACCCGCCACTGCTGCTCCTGATGTTCTCCAACTGCTCTTACAGCAACTTGCTGCCCCTTCACAGGACCCATCACTCATCCAAACCCTGACACCAAAGGGACTCCTTTGGACAAAATAAGGGACCAGGCAAGCTGTGCAGCATCCAGATGATCCAATGCCCTTCCAAAGAACCTGAACAAACAGCAGCAGCGCTCTCTCTTGCACCTTACACTCAGGCATAAACCTACAAAGGTATTGGAGCTGCCAGCTCCTGTGGCCATGGGTAGGAGTGATCAACTTCAAGCTCCTCTGTGGATCTGTGCCTTCATGCTATGTGAAGTGCTTTGAGAATGGAACGGCTGACTGCAGTTTCTGGCGGAGGAAGTTGATTTTTCCAATACCTAACAGCACTTGGTGTGTGTATCTGACACAACAGCGGGTGCTACAGCCTGTCCTCGCTTGCCAATTCGAGGAACAGGGAACATTCTGTTGTAGCCTAAACATCTGTGAGCATACACCCCAGCACCACCTCCACACTGCAGTGTTTGTATACCCTAACAGCAGAACAGGCTCCGCTTGCTGATGAATGACCTTCCAAGCCTTTAGGCTGAGGGCCCCTGGCTGTGAACACCGCTGGCATTTCTGGATTCCTTTTCTCCTCTGAAAAGCTTAACCCTTTGCAATTTAATGGCCATCCCCTTCCAGGAGGGGATCATGAGTCTGCTGGAGGAAGAGAAACTGCAGAAAGGCCACATGAATCTGTCAGTGCCGCACGATGCCACTGCTCTCTGACAAAAGGAGCCTCCCCAACCTGGTGCCTGCACTCAAACAGCTCTCCTAAATCACCCCTTTGTATCAAGGTTGTGTTTCACCAGTAACTGCATTAACTGCAGGAAGCCAGTTAAGTCGACAGCAGTACTATGCGCTTAGACTGAATTTTAAACACCCCTTCTTAAGGATAGCATTTAACAGTAAATCAGTGGGCTCCAATTCTGGTCATAAACCATGGATCCAGATTGGAATAGAATGGAGCTTTTGTGGAGCTTAGGCAGTAGTTTTTGCACAACCAAATGTCACACTTAGAAACCGAGTGTAGAAAGAGTCCCCAGGGGAATACGAAAGACATCACCTTATGAAAAAAGCCTCAGAATGAACCTGTGAAATCAAAAGCCACCAGACAATTGTCTTCTACAGGAAATGGAAGGAGCAGTAGAAGAATATAGTAACATCTTAAACAGTCAGTGAGTCAGTCTGAACGTACAGGGGGCACTAGATCCCTACAGATCTGCGATGAAAGCTAATGGCCAAAACCAGCTGGTCCCCTCCAGTCCCAAAGGGAGCCTGGGCTGTCATTCACTCTTCACCAGCTGGAAGATTGTCTTCGATCCGCCTGATGAATTTCATCCTTATTTCTGTGACACTGTCACCCTTCAGCGTGTCCTGGACAAACTTGACATCCACGGCCATCTGAACCTAGGTGAAGGAAGAGGAAAAAGAGCTGTTAACCCCCTTACAACACCACCTGATCAAGAAGCACCAGCTTAAGGACCCTGAGGACAAGACATGCAACACAACTCTCAGATCACATTCTCCTCGTAGACCGTGGCCTACGTGGTGGACAGCAGGCACCTTTCCTCAGGAACATTCCTCCTGCAAAATTCAAGGACATACTAGTGCTTGGACTTGGGTTGTGAGATGAAGGGGCTCTGGACTAAGAGCTGCCACATGCAACAGCAGCTGAGCACTCCTGTGGCTCTGCTCTTCTCCTGGGAATCAGTTTCAAGCCCAAAGCAAACATAGGAGTTATGAACACAGACCAGATATCGAAGTACCTGCAGGTACCTTACTTATCCATCTATCTCACTGGAAGAGACACCTTAGCTCACCATTTCCAGGGCACCTCGCAGCACTCCACACAGCAAGTTGGAATAGATGAGCGATGAGTGGTTGTCAGGGAGCTCAACAAAGTCCACCAAGGGGTTGTTTTCCAAGATGAGGGAGAACTCATCGCCTCCAGGACTCCAGTTGGTGATGCTCGGAGTGATGCCCAGGTACATTTTAAATGCTATCTGTTATGTCAGAGTATGAACAAGAACACGTCCATGAAGCAACAGCACAGCTTTGATCTTTGTAAAATTACTAAAGGGTTTTGAAAACACCACCCATTTCTCCCAGTTCCAAACATTCAGCACTAGGCTGGGATCTGATTCTCTTCTCTTTCCTCCCTAGAATCTCAGTCAAACTCTCAGCAAAGCTCTGTGAATAGCAAATACTCTATCCTCACGTGCTAAACCAGGATCAAACCTTACAAAGCCATGCTTTGACAATTACCTTTGCAATCACATCCGCAGTTTCACGGAAATCATGGCATCTTCCAACATTGGACCTGGCCAGGAAGTCTTCTATTAGCCGAACACCTATGTTGTAACCCCTGTGAATGCACCAAAGAGGAACAGGTAGAATGGGCAGAGCAGAGCTTTAGAAAGACAACCATTTATAAAAGAAGACAGTGGAGGAAAAAAGTTCCATCTGAGAAATATCAGCATTAAATAACGTTTGATCTGCCAGTTTTTTACTCACAGGGCAGCACACAAGGACGTTCCTGCTGTGATCCTGAGCTCTATAAGGCTCTGCTGCAGCAGATCCACTTACATTTTATCAAGCTGCTTGTTGACATCCTCGTCGTTCTCATAGTCCTTGCACAGCTGGGTGACCAGGGCTCCGTACGTCAGCGTGAAGAGCTCTGAGTTCTAGACAGAAGCAAAAGGGATTTAGCACAAGTCAAAGGGAAAACTGACTGAGCACGGCTGCATCTGTGTCCAGCACCGCTTCCGTTGGCCTGGAGAGGGGGAACAGAAACCTGCTGTCTCAAAGGAATTTGCTGCTTAATAAGGAGAGATCCCAGTCTGCATTTTGGCAAGGCGACCTCAATCTCCTTGGAGAGAGAAAACCTCTTTGACTAGCAACAATTGGGTGCTTTCTTTCCTGTCCTCTCTCCATGCACACAGCATTTCCCATTAAAGTGTCCTGAATCTGACCTGCAGAGGCAAACCAGGAGCTGCTCACACTCTGGCCACTCTTAGATGCCCATTAGCACCCCAATGTGCTTTAAGGAGGGAGCCCACAGATAACTGGAGTGACACCTCCAGGTCATTTGGTGCTACAGGCACTCCCAGACGGCTAAACCTGCACTGGAATTGGCTCTAACTGCTGCCTGAGTTCATACATGTGCTGCAAACGGGCAACACTTGTTAGGCTCCAATTCTGGTCCTTGAACAGGACAAAAAACGTTCAGCCATTCATGGAATTACTGCATTCTGCTACCACGAAAAAACCCAAGACTCATCTGGTCCCCAGGAACTCCTCTAGGCACATAAATACATTAAAATCAGCTCCTCAGACCCAGAAGAGGAGCAGCAAGGATGGTCCTGGATCAGCTCAGCAGATTCATGTTGCACATCTACTCGCTATGCCTGGCTAAGATCAAAGTTACTTGGGTTTTGTTTGCACAGTGACCAGATCTGCAGAACACACGGAGGGAAGAGGTCTCCTCTCCCAGCCACCATCATCACCCATCCTCATCCTGCAGCAACTCTGTCCAAGTGCATTTTCTTGGGAGCCACTAAGCCAGACCAGTGACTAACAAAGCGTTGAAAGCTGCAAAACAAAGAGCTACAACAGGCTTTAGCTTCTCACGGAACAAAGGAACCATCATACTTTATTTCTGCTTTCAGTTTGAGCATGCAGAACCATTAGTCTAATCTCAGATTAAAAGCCTATCACCTACCATGAGATGCATAGATGCAGAAGGTGAAATGAATGGCAAATACCAATACTACAGAATGAAAGCAGGCGGCAGGCAGAAAGGAAGGGAAAAGAGACAACAGAGTTAAGTGACAACACTGATCACACTTTGTTCTGAAGAAGTTTACACAAAGCCAAGACAAACAGAAGGAAGAATCACTCCCAAACATTCAACAAGTAGAAATTAGGTTAGAAGACACCGGGAATTCCACCTTGTCACTGTAATTCATGAAGGCAACAACAATTAGTGACCAAAAGGCTCTGAGCATCCGAAAAGTACCAGTTGTGCTCTCTGGTTGTTTTGCCCCATTTTAGAGCTAAAGAATGGATTCTTTGGGGGTTTTGGCACTTACAATCCTGATTTTGAAAGGAAAAGGTTGTGAAGCTCCCATCGCTCAGGAGGGCCTGACAAGGTGGAAATCCCCTTGAGCTCAAGTGGCAGAGTCAGATGTTTGGCAGAGAATTTAACAAACATGCAGAAAAGGTTATACTGGTTTTAAGGATTTTGGTCATTTTTAGTAGCGACGGAGCTTGGCAGCTGGGGAGAGAAGGGGTGAATGCATGAAGGAAATCCAGCTGCTACCAGTCCAAGATGCTGGCATTTACTGGGTAAAGCCACGAAGCCTTCACCTACTGTTATCAGCCCCACAGTGAGCTGATGTCGGCCACTGCGACGCTGTTATTGGGGTAACTTCAAACCCCACTATAGTATTGGTTATAATTGGGTTATACCAAGGCAAAATTCTCACTTCATATTTGCAACCGGACTCTTCGTTTTCAGCCCATCTAATGGAACTGAAGTGCCCGATACGTGCTCCGTTCTTTATGTTATTTCATATTTCAGATTAGAGATCCAACACTAGATAACCGTTCTGTGGCTACAGGAAGTGTCGGATTAATAAAACAACACCGATTCCTTTAATAAAAATCACTGCATCGAAGGAGCTGAACCCCTACAAGGGGACCCCCTTGCTGCTGAGCTGGCAGCTGCCTGACCTCTGCTGAGCGCCCAGCACGGCCGAAGAGGGGGCGAACCCAGACGTTATTGTTTGTTCCTTGCTTTCACCCATCGAGATGGCACCAAAAATGACCGAATTCGGCCTGCTCTGACCCGGGAGGAGGCCTCGGCTCTGCGGGTTCGTTCTCCATCCCTCACACCGCGCCTCAAGCCGGGCTGGTAACACCGAATGGGCTTGGGGAAGGGAAAACCGACAGACGCAGCCGGAACCGTCCCGTGACCGCACCGGATCTCCGGTAACGGGTTCTCGGGGAGGGCAGGGCCAGCCGAGCCGTCCCCGCCAACCGAGCGGGCAGCGCGGCCCAGCGGCAGCGGGAGGGCAGAGCCGGGCGCTACCGCAGGCCTGGGCTTGGCAGCCGGGCCGGGCCTCCGCCCCCTCCGGGCTCCCGCACACCCCGCTCTGCCCCGGGTCCGCCCGGCCCCTCCGGTTACCACCGGGGTCCCTCCGGGGCCCGCCCGGCCCCTCCGGTTACCATTTTCTTGCTCTCGGTGCCGCGGCCGGCCTGGCGCGACATCCTGCCCGGTCCGCAGCCCGGCCCAGCGCCGCAGACTGCGGCTGCGCGCCGTGGGGCACGCCAGTGCTCGTAGTTCCGCGGCCGAACTACAACCCCCAGAGTGCACCGCGGCCCCGCGTGACCGACCGGAGACTACAAATCCCGGCGTGCAGGGGGGAGTCACCTGACGACGCGCCAGGGGCGACTCCGCACGCCGGTTCGGTCCCTCTGCAGCCGGGACCGGGACCCGGACCCTCCGGTTGTCCCGGCCGGGGCCGCTTTCCCTGGGCCTCGCTTCCCTGGGTGCCTGCCGGGGTGATGGCTGCGGCGGTTGCTGTGCCCGGTCCCGCAACGGCGGCGCTCCGAGGGGTTTCCGCTGGATGAGTCGCCTCTCGCAGAAGCTCTCGCAGAAGGGGCCGTTGCCAAAGCAAGGGCCCGTCCGTGGGGAAGCTTCTCCGGGTCCTGCCTCTGCTCGTCCCACCCTGGCCCCGGTGTCAGGCACAAACCGGGGTCCTCCGGGGTGGGGAGAGCGGTCCCTGAACGCACTGCGGTGACTGCTGAGACAGCCGAGCACTGACCCTGCTCGCAGGCACTCGCTGCCTGGCACTGGGGTACTTCTTTGGGTACGTCTCCAGTGCGGGCACTGTCACTGCCCTGTGCCTCAGGGTGCCTCCGGGTGATGGAGGCTCTGCTCCCGGCGCAGAGCAAGCCAGACCCTGCTCAGGAATCCAGCAGCTGGAAGATCCCTCCCGGTCAGCACGGAGCGGCGGTGCCGGGAGTGCAGGGGCCGGCTGGACACAGCCGACCTGCTGGCATTGCCTTACATGGCTGCATCCCTGGGACGGCGCAGCCTGTGCTCTCTGGGCTGCGAGCCCTTCGGCCTGATACCAGCCCGACCCAGACTGGGGAGCTGCCAGCATAGCCTCTATCCCTGACAGGAGTGGGACA
>JAVHNF010020427.1:0-17113 GCA_034783455.1 Micropsitta finschii | reverse complement strand
AGCCAGGATCTGGAATCACAGCCAGGATCTGGAATCACAGCCAGGATCTGGTATCACAGCCTGGATGTGGAATCACAGCCAGGATCTGGAATCACAGCCTGGATCTGGAATCACAGCCTGGATCTGGAATCACAGCCTATCTCACAACTAAAAAAAAAAAACAACAAACCCAACAACCATCAATTGGTATGACTTTTGCCTGAAAAAAAAAGGATCAAGACATGCCCCATTGCTATTAGAAACCACATACAGACATGGCTCTCTGCAAACACTGTCTGTCTCTAATGGCTTAAAATCAAAGGCAACAAAATAAGCTCCAGGCAAGACAGATACTTCAGGACAGAAGATACAGGGTGTATAGAGTGAGACAGAAGTATAAAAGATGTGTGGAAAAGCATGAGCTTAAAAAAAACAGAGGAAGCCTGAAAGATAAGAGGGGCCTGTTTACCTGAGAGCAGTGTTATAAAAGGAATAGTCTCAGTATATGAAAAAAATTGCAGGGAATAGCAGACAAGTAGATTAAAAAAAAACATGGGAAGAAAAGCAATAGAAGGAAATGAAAACAGGTGGGGAAAAAGAAAGTGAACGTAGCATCCATCAGGATGGGTTTTTCCTTTCTTCGCCAGGGAACATTTAAAACCAAATTACTTTTTATTAAAATGACAAACACAAGAAGGGATTATAAAACTGTCCTTGATTCTGACTGGAATGTAGCTAATAATCTTAGTAGCTAGGGCAGGGAGACTGGAGTTCAGGGGAACATTTCTATGGTGAAAAACACCCACTATTTAATTTCTGTGTTTGGTTTGAAGGGAAGCTGTTGTTAGGCTTCTTAGAAATTTGGAGTACAAATAACCATAGCAGAAGTGGATCACTGTATCTGACTGATGTTGATGATAGCAAAGGTATGATAAATGCAGTTTGACAATTACATCAATGACAAAAATATATCTGTGCTTACATGGTGTTTGTGTCTATTTCTCGAATGTAGGCTTAATGTGATACCATTTTTTTCATTTTGGCTTCTCTGCATTTTGATATGCTGGTATATTTAGGGAAGATATTTTTGCTAGTGTATTATTTATGTATGTTTTTGTTACCTTGCAACTCAGAGTTGCTAGGAAGTGCTGTATTAAAAAAATTATAAAGCATGTAGTGCAGTATACGGCTCAGGGAGAGAGCTCTAATGCAGCAAGCCTCAAAATTGACGTAATCAAGATCTAAACAACTTTTTCCTATAAAAATATTATTGCTCTAAATCAGTTTTAGAAAACTTTACCTAAACTTGAAAATGAATGTTAGTACAATTGCAACATTCCTGTTTGCTCATAAATAGAAATGCTATGTGAGAACCAGGTGCAGAAGCTGTTACAATCTGAGGTGGTGTTCTATCACAGCAATGCACTTGCTGTCACAGTTATTTGGCATTTTACCTTGTATTTGTGCCAAAACTGCATTTTCAATCTTTTGAGCTACAGGACATAGACTGGAATATTCTAGTCATCATTCCAGCTCAGACTGGCTAGGATCACATTAGTCTGATACAGGGAGAGTCCATATGTGTGCTCAGCTGTGTCAAAAGGACAGTGTTTTTCAGTTACAAACTTCCAGCATTCCCTGAGACAGAAAACAGCACTTTCTTCTCCAGACCTGTTTTCCCAGCATACTACATTCCATCTAACCTATAAATGTCATAAATACATAATTTTGATGATGAAATAATTTAGGCATTTTCTACTTTATCTGCTGTACTGGTATGTCTATTTAGCTACAAGAGTATTTTTCTACTATGATAGTCAAATCAGATTGGCTGCTGCTGTTGGCATAGATATAGGGTGTGTGTATATCCGCCTATGTATGGGGTAGGTGAGTGCATGTGCACGCGCATATATATATATCTCTGTATAAAATTCATATATATATTGGCAAATATAATAGCAAATACAGTGTGGCCTACTGTAGTAGCTTATGCTTTAAGAAAATACCACTACAGGTCTATTATCCAAATAGATGATGGATGACAGGGAACTAACAAAGAATTTTAAGCCTTCTTAACAAACAAAACCTCAGTTTCACTGGCACTGCAATTAATTGATGGGCTGAATCAAAGCATATGAATATTGCCTACAGATGAAAATTGCTTGTTTGAGAAAGCACAGAAACAAGAGTAGCTAGCTCTATTGTTTGTCGAAGGAGCTAACTTGCTCCAACTTCAAGATGGAAGAAAGCTACGTATTAAATATTTCTGATTGAATATATGAAAAGGTAAAAACGAAGAGATGTTATATCCTTGTTTGACCTGTTTTAGAACTCTTAATCAAAAGAAGCAGGTAAAGAAAATGGATACAAAATGCATCTATAGTAAAAACACTAATGATCTCTGATTCCTGACGTTTTAATCATCTCTGTCTTACAGAGACTGGTGTAAGTTTGGAAGTGAACAGTTTAATACCTTTCCAGGAATGGTGTCATTTATTGTAGTTCTGAAAACACTCGACTTTCATTCCTAGAAGTATGAGCCTGATAAGTCACATTCCTCTCCTACCTCTCCTTCTTCTTATTGTTCTGTTAATCTGAGGCCTTCCTTCTAATAATTGACATAATTTCAAAATGGCCTTATTTGGAACCTATATTTAAACATATGTTATTTATATAATTGGTTACCTGACATGAGCAGTTACTATTCCCAGGTGTTGCAGTATCTGCTGCTTACAAGAAACCTAAGCCAGTGAATTTCAGATTGGTTTTTCTGGGAAAAAGAGGTAAGACATACCTGGTTATTAAGAACATGTATTATTTGATGTTAATAGAGTACATATTTTTTATTAGGACACCAAAATGTATTTGGTGCCTGTGAGCAGCGAAGGTGAATGTCTCAGAATAGGGAGGAAACTAATCTCTAACTGGTTCTAGAATCATAGAATATTCTTCCTCAAGAAGACCTGGAATAAACTCTGGATTTTATGACAATATTATTTTAAATGATTTTTCTTTGTTCTGTAAGGGATGTATGTAAAAATGTTGAAACTGACATTTGACCTGAGTGCACCATTTTCTTTATAGATGCAATGTAGATGTCTCCAGAAACCTGCTCTTGCTGTAATGTTATTTTCATTACACAGTCCATCAGTTCTTTTCTTTAAGCCCTTTCCTTTACTACCTGCCAGTTAACTTCTCTTACGTTTCGAAATATTTAGGGGTAGATTGTGAACTTACTGTGAGAAAAGTTTCTTGCACAAATAATTCCAGTGGCAAAGTCGAAAGCTCTCACGAGTTCAATGTTTTTCAGTATTATTGTTGCTTAGCTTTTTTATCTGCGGGACAATGAAATGTATTTATGCTTTTCTGTTCTTCAAGTGTCCTTGATTTAAGGGTTACTACTGTGATAAACCTTGCTAACTTCCATTTGATACATGAGAAAAATAGCACATATGTATTTCACTCCTCCCTGTTCTGATCTGAATTTCGAGGTACTCTTCCTTACCAGTTAGCAAAACTAAATGAGCTCTCTTGGGCTTCGCCTAGGGTCAAGCTTTCCCTTGTAGGTAGGTATATGGCACCTTCTGCATTATTATCCAGTGCAATCCCATTGCAAGGGGATTTCTCCATATCTATTACCTCAAGTTATGCCTGATATTGATGATATGCAATGTTTACATAGAACACTTCGATAGCAGACTGTTTTGCTCCCGAAAACCAGAAGACAAAGATCTAATATTTATTTTATATACATATTATTATTTTTAAGGAGGAGTAACTTATAGTTGCGCCTTGACATAGTACTTACTCGGTACTATTTGAGTTGGGTTTAGTTTTTAACATTTTGGGTGCATGACACTGAGCTGACTGCTCACCACTCTAAGACAGAGGTTATCCATCTGGCCGGAGGACCTTAGAGTTTTATTGCAAAATGAAGGCAGGGCATTCAAGGAAAAGCATTATGCACACTAATGATGGTATGCAATAAGGCAAGTCTTTCAGAATATGTTTGGAAATTTCCAAAAGGTATTAATAAAGATGTTTTTTCCTGCTATGATACTATTAAACTGGTAACACTGAAGCAATGCAGCTTTACAGATGGACAACTTAAACTCAGTGTCAGCACTAACACATTAAGAAAAGTTTTCTGGAAACTACAGAGGGAAAATATACCAGCTCTATGTACTTCTAAAATTATGTGGATTGTTTTATCTGGAGATGATCTATGTAATTCACATTCTGCTTTCAATTTACATCAACAGCTCACAAAACCATGAGATATAGCTCTGCTGCATTACAGAAAGTAGACCCTGACCTGTATTTGCAGCAGGTACCCCATTCTGCTGCGTAGGAGATGCTGTGTTTAAGGAGTGCTCTGGTACGAGAGTTGTGCAGCACGTGCCCCTTCACCCCTGGTCCATCAGTGACATTCTTCTAACACATACTGAGATATTGCAAGTATCTGGTTTTTTTTCACAGTGTTAATTTCTGACAATTTAAAAGACATTATGGCATTTTTGTAATATTCAACTGCATGTCTGCTGGAAGAAGTAATGAATGAATGGGATCTTCCTCTTCACAGCCTGTTCCCCTAGTCAAAGCGACTGACGCTTTATTTAAACACAAAGTCCCAACTATCAGTGAAATGACTTGTAGGCAACAGTTTGTAAGCAAAAGTAGCAGAAAGAATGCTTGTTTATGTATGTTTTGGTAAGGGTAGCAGGGGTTTGCATTAAGTGGATGCAAATGAGTATAAACAAAGAGACTCAATTTCTGTAACTTACTGCTTCTTACTTTACAGATTTTGAGAGCAGCATACTGCAGCTGGATAACTCATCAGGAAATGAGGTGCACATTCACTTAGGCTATTGTCTGGATTGTGGGATTGTAAGTATGTTTTGGGTTTAATCTTGCAAGAAGTTTCTATACCAGCTGCTAAATATTAATATTACATTCAGTGAACTAGCACTGGTTTACTTCATACCTAAGTACTAGCAATTTCCTGATATAATTTCCTTAGGTAAAACCTGAGAAGTCTTCTCTAGGTTCAAGACCTTAAAACCAAGTCTCTGTTAAAGATCCCCCACCCCCCATGTATAACTGTTATTAAATATATGTCTGGAACAAACTTATTTTGCAAGTAAATATACTAATTTTTACTTCACGTTAATACCGAATTGCTAAGAAACTTGCAGCTATGCTGTATACTTGTGGGAGGTGAAGAACTTAGATAATTTGACAGATGTCACTTTAAAAGGAAGAGGCAGAATTGGTAATATCTGCCAGATCTGCCACCCAACATTAGTAGTCTATTCTTGCCTTTCTCAAATAAGAGGGGAAAGTAGGTTAGTAGATGGCCAGGATGTCTCCACACGGCAACCATAAAATGAATGCCATGCCTGGCTGATGAATATGCTTCTTTATGCAGAATGCAATATATCTACAAACCATGACTTTCTTTTTTTAAGTAATCTAAGTCACTGTCATACCCAAGTTGCACTCATTCATTAAAAGGCTTTGTTCCAAAACTGACTTTGCCATGTATCTCACATTCTCAGCGAAGGCTATGTTAGGTTTTTAGGATGGGAAAACTGAAAACTGGGTTTAAATTACGCTATGTCTGCACTTTAGTCTAATTCAAGGAGAGGTACGTTCTGAAAGCACAGGCCAGGGCTAGTGCCCAGCGGGGAGCCCCAGCCTGTTGGGTGAGGCAGGTGAGCGCTGGTGGCGCCTGGCACATGGCTCCTGCTGAGCTGCAGGCTCATATAGCGGGAGCTGCTGCTTTGCAGCGAGGCGGGTTACGGCTGGCGAGCAACACCTTCTCCCTCAGGACAACAGCTTCTTTCGGGTCCCGCCGAGTCTCCATCGCCACACCTCCCTGCTCGGGAAAAGAAAAACACTTGAAACCCGGCACAGCCGCGGAGGAAATGCTGCAAACACAACGTGCACCCACACCGTGTTGTGGAGCGCTCCGCTCAGCCCCGCAGTTACCGCCCGTACTCACCGCAGCACCGGGCTGGGCTCGCCCCCCGTGGTCCCACGCCGGGTGGTGCCGGGTTTCCTGCGCGGCCTCGGCCCCACGCACACCGTCTCGCTCCTGCCCTCGGGTCGGACGCCGCGCCTTCCCCTCCCACCCGCTAGGGAAGGTGCGGCGGCCGGCCCGAGGGCTCCGGAGCGTGCTGACCGGGACGCCCTGGAGACCCGGACGAAGGGAAGCACCGCGGCCTCAGGGGAGCCACCCCCGGCCCCGCCGCCGCAGCCGGCGGAGCGCAGCCCGCAGCGCGGAAGGTGCGCGCTGGGCCGGGGAGGGAGGTCCCCTCCGGGGGACGGGGGTCAGCGGGCTGGGGCAGAGAGCGGCCATGGAGGCAGGGATCGGCCGCCGTTCCGAGGCCACGGGGCAGGTGCGCGCGCGGCGCGCGTCGCTTACCCGCCCAGCCGCCCCTGGGCGGCTACAGCACGGCGGGGCTCGGCTGGGAGCCGGCAGAGCGCGGCGCTCGCTCGGCTCACGATCGTGTTTGCGCATGACCCCTCCCCGCCTGCGCCCTCCCCTCCCCGGCGGCAGCAGGGAAGGTTAGCCTCAGACACAGGCGACTGCTCGGCGGCGGCGGCGACGCAGTGCAGAGGTGCGGGCAGGTTGCGCTGGCCCCGCGGCCCGTCTCTCCTGCGCCCCGCCTGCCTCCGGAGCCCGCTCCCCACCGGCGGCCTCCCCGCGCCGGTGTCGGGCCGGCCCCCCGGCCATGAGCGCGGTGCTGGGTGTCCCCCCGCCGCGCCGCCTCCCCCGCCGCCCCCGGCGGCTGCCGGGCTCCAGGAAAGTAGCTTGATGAGTGTCCAAAGTAGCAGTGGAAGTTTGGAGGGGCCGCCATCTTGGTCCCGGCTCTCCACGTCCCCACCGAGCCTGCAGGGCTGCTCCGCGGCGGCGGCCTCCCAGCTCCACGGCGCGCCGCCCGGCAAGCCGCCCAAGGAAGGTAACCAGCGCGCCGCGGGGCTGCGCGGGGGGCCCGGCCCTCGGGGAGGGGCCCGGCAACCGCCGCCGGAGGCCGGTCCCGGGCTGGCGGGGAGCTGCGGTGATGGTGGTGCGGGGTCAGCGTTGGGCCCGGTGGCGGCGAGAGGAGCCTCGGGCGCTGGGTGAGCGGGGCCCCCGCCCGCGCCTCTCGCAGCCGCTCTGACGAGCGGCGGCGCCTTGTTGTTTCCCCCCCTGCCTCCGGGCCGCGGAAGAGGATCGGCCGCGCTCACTCCGCTCCGGGGCCGTCCGCCCGCCCACAAGAGCCGCTCGAGTCTCCTCTGGCAGCGGCTCTCCTCGGGCGGCCGCTCGAAATCGGTTCCCCTCCGCCAGCGGCAAAGTAAAAGTGCTGCGCCGGAGAATGCGGCCGTTGTTGCTGGATGGAGGGAGTCGGGCACTTTTGGCATCATGGAGGTGGGGAGGAGAGAGGGGCCGACACCGGCGGGTTCGTCCCCGTGGGGAAGGCGCCCTCGGGGTGGCCGGTTTTGCAGGCAGAAGTGACAGGGCGCCTTACGGCCACCGCGGAATGACTGCAACTTTCTCCTGTCCTCCATCACGCCTTAGATGATAATATTTTTCTCCTCCCTCCCCTGCTCCTCCCCTCTTGTGTTACACCGACAGCAGGGTGTTGTGGGTGTTTGCAGGGAATATCTGTATGAAGGTTATGAGCAAACAAGTCCCTTCGCTATTCCCTTTCGGGTATTGTCTGGTTTTCCTCCTTGTGTTGAAATGTACTGCCACAAGATGTAGCAGTTATACAGCTAGTGGATCGCTCGGTGCTTTTAGCTAAAATAACTACTTGCTGAACGCCGGTTAGTGGTGGAAGAGAACTTTTATACACGGATACTTGCATACTGAGCAGTTGTATAATTTTACTCCATTTGCTCCGGTTTAACGAATACCATGTAGCATTTCTTGTGGTGTCTGCAGAATGTCATTGCCCAAGCAGGAAACTTGCTAACTTAAAATAGAAATAATAGTGAAAATGGGAAGTCTTTGTTTTTCAGGTCTTCCTGTAGCTGCTTGCTTGCCTTTTTCTTTTTTTTTTTTTGGTTGATAAGCGATGTAAGGACTTGGTAACAGGGATCCGACATCCTGGAAACATGCAACGCAGCCCATGTTTCTCCATTTTCAACACCAGTAGTTGTCAGACTTGTATCAATCTGTGTCACTTTTGCACATGCTCCTGCAGGTAGATTGACATGAAATGCTCTAGAAAATACCTGGAGAGGAATTATGGTATATGTTAAAGATGCTGAGTAAAGTGGCAGGCATTTTGTGCTCGGCTGCTCTGGGAAACGGAAGCTTTCAGAAAAGCAACAACCACTGGCCAAATATGTAGTTTAAGTTTATGGAGAGTAGGTTTCTTCAGTGTTGCAACACTTGTTATAAATATGCTTGCACATAATACCCACGTAGGATGTATACATGAGATATTTTTTGTTGTATTTCAGATAGCCAGCATACAGGCTTGAAAAGATTATTGCAGCACAATTTACGTATCTTATCTATTTTAAGGAAAAAAGGTGTTCCTTGATTACCTCTATTTAGACAAGAAAGAACATTTTTGAGAAGTTAATTTCTGACATAATGATTCCTTTTACTTTTTTCTTTCTTATGACTCATGCTGTTGGATTTTTCTGGGTACTGTTATTTACAACCTCTAATACAGATTCAGGAGTTAAAGAGTAATCAAAACCCTGGTGTTTGCTTAGTCGCTATATGGTACTGTATTTGCATGGTGCTTCTGGGTCGGGATAATTGTGTGTCCTTACTAGGTACTTCTGTCTGAAGATAGGCATCAGCTGCCAGCCATGCTTGGTTTATATTTTGCATTCATGCTCATGGAATGTTATCAGCACACCTTACTTCATGTATGTACATTCTACAGTGAAGTATCTTGCCTGAAAGCAATAGGCCCTGAAATATAAACATGTCAATATGCCATAGACATTGGCTTATATATGTGACAGAATGATGTCAGATCAAACTAATAAACGTGCAGTATTTTCAGTGCAGTGTATTTATAGGAGCTTGTGCTCTCATCGATTCTGAACTTGTGATACCTTGTGATGTTAACAGAGGTTATGAGCTTTGGAGCAGTGCATGAGGCTGCTGGCCCATACAGGATCAGAGCTGCGTTGCTGTGCTAGTGCCTCTGCTGGTTCTGGGTGGATGATATTTCCAGGTTATGGTGCATTCAGTTCTTGGGTTGAGCTTGTGGCCCAGCCTGGGCTTGTGGCCTTTGTGGATTCAGACCTCTGTGACAGTTATACTCATGCTGCCCTTGGATGCACAGGCCTTCACTGCATGCACCACGTGTGATGTGGTTTATCTGACCTTACCTGTGAGTCACTGTGAAAGTTTGGCAAGAGCCAAACTGATTTATTAAGAACAGAAACCTCCAGCACCCTGATTTAGCAAGTCAAAAAAAATGTCCTCTGAAGCTGTAATACCGAAAAAGCAAAAAGAAAAGCTCTGACTTTATCTTTTAAGATTTTAAAATGGAAGGACTGGGATGGACTTAAATGCAGTTGCATCTGTAAACTTTCATTGTACCTGAACTGTCTCTTGTTTGCATTTCAGTATAGCTTGTAAATGTCTGTAGTTATGTCAATTGTTTTATATGCCGATAATTGATGTGTGGGACAAGAGCCACGCAATAGATGCTATTGGGAATTTAGGAGGACTGTTATGTGTATTATTTTACATACGGTATGTGATCATGTGCCTAAATCCTATGCCACAGCTCACATAATTGCAGTCATGCAACTTCATGCTTGAAGTTTCTTAACTTTTGACTGCTTTATGCGTGCAACTAAAAAGACAAGAGCACATAGTTGGAAAATGCTGTTTTGTAAATGGGGGATGTTCAGGCCACTGCTGACAAGGCAGAGAGGCAGAAGAAATTTCCTGAATCATGCAGTGGTTTGAAGGGACCTTAAAGATTGTCTGGTTCCATCCCACTGCCATGGGCAGGGGCACTTTCCACTAGTCCAGGTTGCTCAAAGCTAACCTGTCCTTGGACATTTCCAGGGATGAGACATCCACAGCCTCTCTGGTCAACATGTGCCAGTGTCTTGGCACCCTCACAGTAACAAATTTCTTCCTTATATCTAATCTAAATCTGCCTTCTTCAAATGCCATTAAAAATAATCTTCAATAGTCTTCAAAGCCATTCTTGCTTGTCCTATCACTACATGTGCTTGTAAAAAGTCCCTCTGCAGCTTTCTTGTAGGCCCCCTTTACGTACTGGATGGCTGCTGTCAGGTCTCCTCAGAGCTTTCTCTTTTCCAGGCTGAACAACCCCAGCTCTCTCAGCCTGTCTTCATAGGAGAGGTGCTCCAGCCTTCTGAGCGTCTTTGTGGCCTCCTCTGGACTCTTTCCAACAGGTCCACATCCTTCTTATGTTGGAAGCCCCAGAGCTGAACACGGTACTCCAGGTGGGGTCTCACCACAGCAGAAGGGGGAGAATCATCTCCTTCAACCCGGTGGTCATACTGCTTTCCATGCAGCTTTCTGGGCTGCAGGTGCATGTTGTCAGATCATGTTGAGCTTCTGCCTCAACCAACAACTCCAAGATTTGGGAGATACATATGGGTGTTTTAGGATAACTTCTCATTTGAGGTGGGAAGCAGTGCCACAGTGTCTGGTAGTCAAGCATGATGCAAGTTATTTTTTGTTTGTGCTCTTGGCTTTTGACACTTTAATAAAAGTAAAACAATGCCAAATACAACTTTGAATTACCATGACAGGAGTGTGCATTTCAGTTTTCAAATTTGACGCCAAATTAACATATGATGACAAAATGGTAAATAAACTCCGGACATGTATCTGAAACACTTTGGAGAACTAATGCTGTAGGAGTAACAAATTTTGTTGGTAATTTTTTTCTTTTTCTTTTAAATTTGATAAATGTATATTGTTTTTATTTATTGTTACGTAAAACAGAATGGTAGTTGTCTGTCATAAAGGTACAGTTTTTCCTCTGTAAGTTTCCAGTCTAGAAAATGTTTCTAGATGCCAGGTTGTATCATATATGCTACATACAGTGTATTAGTCCATGAACATGAAAGATACCTGATCTTACTAAATCTTCCTAGGTTGTTTTTTTCTCTGTTGTTTGCTTATAGTGTAAAAGCTCAACTGTTTTATTTGCTTAACCAGTAAGTTCTCAGTAAGATTGTTGGGTTTTGTCATTCAACTGTAGATTGAGAATTTGATGGATTTGGCCGGTTCACGTGAGGACAGAGAAAAATGGGAACACTTGACGTTTAAAGATGATGGTATGTTTTTACTTAAGATGAGCACAGCAATCATGAAAGATTATTTAGGCTGGCTGTAGCATGAGCAGGTGTTGTGGAAGACTTCATGTTGTTCCACTGGTAAGCAGAGATTCTAGCTTGTGATATTGCTGCTGGTTTTGTTGAAGATGTGTTTCTTATAGTGAGCTGATGCTAATGCCAAATTCTGGTGAGATTTTGTAGCATGCCCAAATGAGAAAAGGTGACCTTTTTTTTAATATAGGTCCTTACTTGAATCTGGTTTTCTGAAAGGCAAGTGCTGCAGAGAATAGAGCAAATTAGTACTTGGGTGATTGTTTTATTTTAATTCTGTTTTAACTTGCTAGAATGGAATTTCCCATTAACCTGTTCTATTTTAAAGGGAGAGAGAATCAATATGTTTAAGGACAGGCTGTATTTATTTATTTATTATCTCCATTCAAAGAAAAAGTTTGTTATTTCAGTTTTTTTCCCTGTGATTTTTTTCTTGTTTGCTTTTTCTTTCAGCAAGTAAATTTTTTTCTTCAGTAAGCTGTAATAAACCTGCAGATCAGAGTTATTATTAATAAGCAATTAATCTTGTCACTTCTTTGGATATTCTTAAAGCTGGGTAATTATAAATGATTGTAAAATACTGTTGGGAGTCCTGGGAAAGAGTACTGTATATATGTGCATCATGGTCAAAGTTAGGTCTGCAGAATTTTGCTACCTGAAGAATGGAGGTTATGGAAATATGACAGGTTTAAATAATCCTTTATGCTTTCTGTGTTCTTGGATATAAGGTTGAGTTTTGAAGTAGTACTTGCTCCCAATCCAGATTACTCCCATACTCAATTTGTTGCCCCTATGCTGAGGGTTTTTTTTCTTTTTACATGTGAAAATGTTGAAGTTAGAAAACTCTGTTTATGGAGTGAAGCATTTTCTGAACTATAGCTCCCCTAAAATGTAAAAGCACACAAGGAGGGGGAAGAAGAGCTTTATGAACTTCTTCCTGTTTGGCTTGGTGTGTTTCTGCTGCAAAAGAGCAAAAGGGAAATTTGGTTTGCCAAATTGCTCTGTGTGGAGGTGAAAGTAGTTAGAGGAAGAAGAGTAGTCAGGCTTGTTGTTGAGAATGCCAGTGCTCCACTTGACATTGTTGGAAGGCGGTTAAACAGAAACTGGCCACCATGATATAACCGAGTTTCTCAGGTGGGCTTGCAAGTAGACAACTTCTAATGGTTGCTGAAGATAACAAGGGGCAAGCACTGCATTTTATGTTCAGTACTTAAGGGTTGAGTTTGGTAGGAGTAGAGGAGAGTTAGTAAGCATCAGAAAGTATTTTGAATCCTACATTTTCCTTCATCTTGACTCCATCCATATTGAGATGCTGTGTTTAGGGTAGAACCTAAGGCTGTGCTTCCTTCCCAGGCACCTCTCTGGAGGTCTTACTCGTTGCTTTCATTCCTGAGCCGAGCACTGGAATATGCCAGCAGAAGAATCCTGGCAAACCAGTGTTTCCCTGGGGAGGATGCAGTAGGTGGCAGGAATACGAATGCTTGTAAGCTTTAATTGACCTTTGTCAAACTTAGTCCCCAAAGTGGGGAGAAGAAGGACTTAAAGTGAGGCTGGATGTGCTGAAGTTTTAATGGGGGAAGGCTGGGGCTGTGCGAGCCTTTGGGGGTGGGCCTGTGCTAGAGGGATTGACTGAAATCAAAGTGATTATATTACTAATTTTAATCATGACATAAATCAGCAAGCAGGAAATCCTGATTAAATAATTGTTTTTAATTTTATTTTGCATTTGTGCTTAATTATTTTTTCTAAAGAAAAGTTGATTCTAATTGGTCTAATTTGATCATGCCTTTTGCCAGGCAGGAGGGTATGCATCTATATGCATTTAAGTAGTTATGCAGCTAAGTTTCTTAATGTTTAAGAAACATAATTCCCCATGCTTTAGGTAGCTTTTAGCTAACTTTATTAGCTAACTAAAATATGTCCTAATTGTGCTAGACATGTAAGAAGAAACAAATATATCCAAATGTGTTTTTCATTTAAACCAGATTAAGTAGACTTGTCTGTAGTTTGTGACACGAGTCCGTTATTTCCTGTCATCGTACCCTGTGAGATTTGGAGTTAATAGATCAAATCCAGTCACCGTTCCTTCTTGTTCATCATTTGGAAAAGAAAGCCAGGCTTTCCTACTTTCCTAGTTGTCCACTGCTCTTCAGCAGTTCCAAGTGAACCAACTGTTGAAGTGGTTTAACAGGTGAAAATGGCAGAAGTGGTTGCTGGTGAAAGCTGGTCAAGTGGCTCAGAGCTCCAATCTGGCATCTTGCTGGCAGCTTCCAGCAGTGTGATGGTTTGGCTGCCAGCAGAACATAAAAGTTTATATCGTTTGAATGTATTTTTACCTTGTATGAATTTAATGGATCATAAACTTTAAACCTCACCATAGATTCTTATTGTGTCAAGTTTAGCTTAAGCGTTTAATGCTGGAGTGTATTTTTAAAATAAACAACTAGGAAAATTTACCAACTCAGCGCTCAAAAGGCCATTGTAGCTTTAGCTGGAGAGGTCCTGGGACAGATGAATGTCCTCCAAGGATTCAGAGATAAAGGCAGAGGTTGTTGGATGAGTTGGATGATTACACAACTGTGATGGGAATCTGGTTGCTTTGGAGATTACTGGAGCTTTTAGGTGAAACTGAACGCCACAGAGAAGGTTGTATTCTCTGGGACTGCCTCCGCGTGCTGAGAGGTGGCAGCAGGAGCATTAAGCAATGTATCTTGCCTCATCATATCTGCACAGTTCTAAGTGGGTGGAAACTTAAAGGCCGCAGTGCTTTCTTTATAATGTCCTTAAGAACAAAGCACTTTGCACTCCTTTAAGAGATGAGGATGGTGGTAAGAAACTCCAGAGTGCCTTTTACAGGAAGTGAAGCTCAACCAGAATTACTTTGAAATTGGCAAGTGCTGGATTTCCTTTCTTTGGACTTCTAATACAGCTGTACCTATAAGAGAAAAGGAAGAAAAATACCTTTTCTTTTTTTTTCTTTTTTTATTTTCAGAATAACAGGTAATCTTAATGCTTTTAGAAAAATCCATTGTATGATGTCACATACACCCAACCTTTTAGATATTTAATTTTATGACTGTACCTGGAGCTCAAGGCATGTAATAGCTTCAAGCACCCTGTCCTGCAGCTTCCGGTGGGTTGCAAATTCTTATTTTTTTGGTAAGTAATAGAACCTCTGAACTGCTACCTAAGGGCAGCAAATTGGAAAGTAACATTAAATACACAAATACTTAAGTTGCTTTTCTTAACTCCTGTAAGTCTGACAGAATTTGATTTAGATCTGGTCTTCACTTGGTCGGTGTCTGCCCTTGGCATCACAGAGGTGTTTCTCATTTCTCTTGGACTCCTTGGTTCTATGGAGAAAAACTCAGATGATGCTACCAGTAGGATTTCTGATAATTCTTTCCTTCATTCTTGTGGCTTAGGCTAATCAGGCCTATGCACTGCATAGCTGCATTTGTTAAGTATTGTTTTCTAGTTAATGCTGTATTCTCATAGGTTCCCCAGTTTTGTCCTAAATTTTGCAGCTGTACTTCTGCCAGTGCTTTTTGGGTTTTTTTGGGGGAACCTAATACCCTCTTTCTATTCTGGACCTTGGGGAGGTTGCTGTCTTTGCCATTTCTTAGCTTATTCCAAGTAAAAGCAACGAGAGTAGTGTCCTTTAGTAAGTTGATATTTTCATTGTGAAGCAATTGAAAACATACACAATTAACAGTATTCATTTTAACATCAGTAGAAACGTGCAGTTTTAAAGTAAATATACAGGATTATAATTTAAAACATGTTCGTTTACAGGATAAGTTCTAGTTTTGGTGGACACTGGTGACTTACAACAAGGTTTATATTTTTGTGAGTGATAACACTGTAAAAACCAACCATATTTGCACATAATGAAACCAGTTCTTTCAATAAATATGTTTGTATAGTGAAAGATATAGTAACTTTGAAATAGTTTTGTTATTTCATCTTTTACAAGTACCATGTTTATGGAGGAAAACATTTTGCAGGTATTATGCTGGAGGTCTTAATTTAGTGGCAAATTCTCTTAGTGTTGATAGGGAATGATCTGGTTTTATCAGTTCTGTTAAAAGTTTTATGGAAAGATGTATCAGAAGTTTTGAAACTTTTCAAGGTAAAAGTCCTTTGTTAGTGCTAAGTCATGCTAAGGTATATCCACGAGAGTCTTGCTGCCTTCGCAGCAGCTCTTTTTCCCCTGTGTGTCCCCTTCCACTGCTAGATGAGAACTTACACGGTGGTGTGAACAGTGATGATTATCTTCCTGAAGTAATTTTAGTTGTGGTAATGCTGATTATAGATTATTAAGAATAGGTTTATTGGTATTGGCCACTATGGTTTTTGTTTGGGTTTTTGTTTCTTTTGCAAGTCAGTTATTCCTTGAGCTGGCTGTTGTTCGGGAGTGGTTGGTGTGTCTTTGATACGTGGTCCAGAAACTTTAATTACTAGTGCTGCATTTTAGTTTCAGTAGTTTTATTCAGAGTACAGAACTATGATAGAAGGCTATCTAGCAAGTTTTCTGCAAGCTTCAATTTTCAATAAGGTAGACGAATTCTTGTTATAGTACCTTTGCATTTAGTGTCATGAAGAGCCATTATGAGTGGGATTTTTGTATTTTAAAGTGATACAGATCAGAGGAATTCCTGAAGATGCAGGTTTAGAATTTTAAAATGAGATACAAAAAGCACTTTTTGCTGTTCACGTTATTGCTTCAGTATGGGATTGCTTTCTTTGAAGTTCATTGCCTATTTAATTTACCTCTACTTACATAATCAGATTGTGTATTACCTCTTTCTAATTAAATTGTATTATTAAATGATTGTGATACTAATAATGCCTAAGAGGGGTAACACCAGTATTCAGACTATGAACGGCAAAAATCAAAATCTGCTTCCTTGTTAGATGGTATTTTGTATTTTGTATTTTGTATTTTGTATTCTGCATCCATAGATAATTTTCTTTTTTCAGTCTCTTGTTTGATACATGCTGTCACATCCAGAACATCCAAGTGGTTAGTATTAAGGAAGAGGCAATTTTTTATATCATGGATGTACACACTTTTATATATACACAAAATATGCGTGTGAAGTCTTGATGAGCAGTCTGTTTAGTCATCAGGAATACTAATGTTGTTAGGACCCCCCATCCCCCATAGCAGTCTCATAAACAAGCTCAGCTCACACAAAAACTTCAGCTGCCTTTTAATAAAAATGTTCCTAATTCCTGTTGTCTGTTATTACAGACTTCTTAAAAAACCTGGTTCATTTTTCCAAAGATGTAATTTTATTAAACCTGCTGATGAATACTGCAGATGATACAAAATTTGGTTGCTAGATTGATCATGATAGTTTTGCTATATCTTGATTTTTAGCTTTTTATATAGGTATTTGCTTCTAAACAGAATCATAGAGGAGAATAGAAACATGTAGAGTTCACAAAAAAGCAGTCTGGTTGTATATTAGATTATACATTAATGTTACATTTCTTGTATTTTTTCTCCCTGTTGTACTTGCAGCGTATATCATGATTTGGGAATGAAGTGTTGAAGCTATGACAACAAAATAATTTCCAGTAAATGACCTTAATAGTGATTTTTATTTTTTTTTCTTCCCCTTCTCTGTGTTGTGTGATTGAAAGTTGACCTGATTTGTTCTCCTGGATAAATCGCAACATGCTGTTCTCCCCAAGCCTTTCACTTGTTTTTCTCTTCTGAGGAGGCAGGACAGAAAGGTGGTGCTGTGCTTCTTCTGTGCACAGAGCAAAACACCAGTTATGCCTGCGC
>JAVHNF010020423.1:0-15093 GCA_034783455.1 Micropsitta finschii | reverse complement strand
CCCAGGTACGGCTTCCTTTCAAAATGTGCCATGAGGAACAAAAATGAATGAAAAAGGCACTTCCCAGAAAAAAAGGCAGGTATCTGCCTACCTGCAGACAAGAAAACATTGCACACATTTACCAGCTTCAGATGTGGATACCGGGATGCATATCAAAAATAATCCAATTTCCTTGAAAAATTAAAGTAGGCAAAACCAGAAGGACACTCAAATTTTGGCTGCCTGGGCCAAAAAAGCCCTGATTTACAATACAGCAAGTTATAAAGTCTGGTGGTGCTGTGTTAGTTGATGCTCAGCGTAATTACTATGACAGTTACTATGATAAAGTTTTAAAAATAAAAATAACTAAAAGGTTGGGTAGTTGTTGAATCATCTGGAATACAAAAGTGGTCTGTAAAATGCGGAATCCACTCATTCTGGTTCCTGTGTATCACTTCTGCAGTCTGTGTAGCTCTTATTCCCTCAGTTATATTTTCCTAAAGTTTCAGAGCCAAATTATTGCATCACCAAAAAGGACAGAAACAGGATGGCCTTATTTTCTGGTTGTGTAAAATGACTTGATTCAATTTCTATTAATAGGGAGTGTTAAGAACGCCAAATATCCTGAAATTATAACCCTACTGGTGCATACTGTAAATATGCAAAAAATATTCATTCAACACTTCCCCACCCCACCTTCTCCCCCGTTTTATGAATTAAATTCCCATAAAATTTTGGGGATTACATCAAGTCAGCTGCAGTGGTATTTGTGAGAACTGAAAGCACTATAAATAAAATACAATTTTTCTGTTCCAGTAGTCCAAAGCAATACTACAGACATTATTCTTCAAACTACAAACAGTCCCAATGATTTCAACAGGGGCATTCATGTGTTTTAAGTTAAGTATATAGTAAATTATTTGCTGGGTCAGGGTTCAAAATCCTGAAACTTTTAGTAATAGAAAAATAAGGAATGAAAAAAAAAAATAATAATACTTGTTCCCAGTAACAGTTAGAAAAGAACAAACTATTCCTCAATTTTAGACTTGCTTTTCCTGTTTCAGGAATTCCCCCCTAAGAGATGATAATTTTTGTTTCCAGATAAAGATCACATTTTTTTGCACCTTTACAGTTAAAAATCAACTCTGAGGCTGTGAAAAATGGAGGTTTTATAGGGTGAGTCAGACAAAGCCATTTCCAGAGAAGTGATTGCAGGCAAAGGGGGCCAGACTTGGAAACTATCTCTCTAATACCAAGAGGATTAGGAGATGTTCTCTGTCTACAGGAGTGAGTGGCACAAACTGACTTGTGTCCATATTGCTTAGGGTTAATGCACTACAGTGCAGATTGACCACATTTTAAATGTGGACCAAAGGTTTCCCTGTGATCCTGAGTTCCCGAGCTGAGATATTCACCCTGTGTTTTACTAGTTTCAAACTTTCTAATATTACTGTGGGAGTTGTGCTGCAATTCACTAGATTGGCATTTTACAAAACAAAATTAAGGTTCTGTGATTGGATGGCATCAGGTGAGTTAATGGAGGCTTGTGAGATTTTCTGAAGATGCAAAGCCTACAGAGGTAGTGTTGAAAGGCTGTGTAAGACAAAGACTGGTGCAGCCTTTTTATGCCCCCTGCCAAAAGGTGTCCTGGAGACTGGAGAGAGATGGTTGGAACAGTCAAAAAAACAATGAGCAAACAAAATATTAATTAGTCTTGAATTGTCTCAATGAAAAGATTTTGAGATGGAATCCAGGAGATTTTAGAGGGACAGAAATGAAGATAGGGACCTTTCTCTTTGTTGTCCCTTTTCATTCATGGGACAGGAGCCATATCTTTCTCCCCATACCTGCAGAACTTTTTGCCTTCCCTGCTACAGCACCCTCTGGTTGCACACTGCTCCCAGTGCTCTCTTTTTTATCTTGCACTGACACCTCTCCTATACATCTTTCTTTGTATCCTAGGCTGACATGAAGGCTGAGCTGCTTCTGCATACAACGAGGGTGGATGAGCTTCCTGTTCTTCATAAGGTCAGGGTCAGCATGGGATCCACAAACTTCTGCTGCAGAGAAAGAAAGTGTTCCTGACTCCGCCAGCCTATGCTGAATGGATAGTTATGAAACATTCAGGCTTAAAGACACCTTCCTGTCCCAGCTGCAGGCAAAGGGGATTGTCTATTGCCTCTTGCAGGACACACTTGTAGGCAATTTTCTATCTCTCTTTATGCAGTGTAAACTTTTAGCAGTTAGACACTATTTTGTGAGAACAAATTCTAATCAGTGCCCATGAGTTATTTCACTTTTCTGGAAATAAATACTATTTAGGGAACTAGGTTAACCAATTCTGTCGCCACACAGCTCAAACCTTCAGTTTCTGACCAAATTTTTTGTTTTCTGTACAGCTTACCTGGACCACTTACAAATTTTCTTAAAAGTGTCTTATCCAAGGGACTTCTTTGTCCTTCTTCAAACTGTGTTAATGGAAGCAAAATGACCTATTTGTGATTGAAATTACTTCTTCCCTCTCTGAGACTTCGTTTGGCCCCCTTCTTATTTCATAAATAGTGCCATATTCAACAATTACCATAGGTAATTTCTGGTCTCAAGGTCAAAGTATGCTTAAGTTTGAGAAGATCCACCTGAAGCCTACATGAAAGTGATAATTATGAATCCAAAGAGAGTGTCATGAATTATTTGTTATGGAATGATATATCCCCACTTGTACAGACCCAGCCAATAACTCAGCATCACGCAGCCATTTGCTCACCCGTCCTCATCCCCCCTATGGATGGGAGGGGGAGGAGAATGGAAAGAATGCAAACCTAATGTTGAGATAATGGCAGTTTAATAACTAAAAGAAAGTAAAATACAGTGATAATAGAACAAATATCAATAATAATAGTAATGGAAACAACAAAAGAAGAAATGAAAGCTCAGAAAACACAAGTGTTGCACAATACAATTGCTCACCACCCACCGACTGATACCCAGCCCAACCCAAGCATCTATCTGTGCCTTCCGAGTGATTTTCCCAGTTTATGTACTGGGAATAATGTGCTGTGGTATGGAATATGCCTTTGGCTAGTTTGGGTCAGGTGTCCTGTCTCTGCATCCTCCCAGCGTCCCTTCCTCCCTGGCAGAGCATGAGACTCAGAAAGTCCTTGATCGGAGTAATCATTGCTTAGCAGCAACTAAAAACATCGGTGTTATCAGTGCTGTTCCCAGGCTGAAAGTCAAAATCACATCACTGCACCAGCTACTAAGAAAGAGAAAAATGTCTGCTACTGCTGAACCCAGGACGTCTATAAACTCACAAATAACTGAGATTTGCCTTGCAGCACTTACTCAATGAACTATATAGCAAAATATGCCCTCTGAACTCACAGCAGCCACAGGAGTTGCTTCTTACTTCTTAATTGAACCTGATAGTCTATTTTTTCTTATTTAATAGATTAGAGAATGAATGTAAAAGTGGCATAGGTGAGAACAGAAACTCATAAAGGAAGTCTAAAGACCTTTTTTGACTATAGCCTCTGTCTTCTGATACATAGCCTGTTCCTGTGCTGGCCAGCAGGACCAGTTCAGGATTTCTTCTTTCCCAAAGGTTCTGAGCTACTTCGTGGAATGAAAATAATATATGTTCGCTGTCTCCTTCATCCCACTGGCAACTTTTTCCAAAATTAAGTGACAGAACTTCTTCCGTGCTGGTTTCAAACTGATGAAACTCTTGAGTTCACAAGGCTGACAACCAATGAGATAGGAGAAGAATGAGGCTCACAAATTCTGCTTTAGAAGCCTGCTTAAAAAGTCACATTTAAAAAGGCCAAGCACTTGCTTGTGCACTTGACAATATTCTAAACAATTAGGCAACTAACAATGAGTTTTGATCTCATGGAAACTGCCTTAGGGAAAAAAAGTCTTCCTCCATTGAAAAGTGATTTAAATTTAAAGCATTCAGTCATGTTTCTGGCAATTTGATGTCAGTTTCCATGGGGATGGGAGTAGAGGATTGCTTAAGTGTTATCATAACTCCTGTAAATAACACCGATGGAGGTAAAAAGATGTAAGTTCTATTTCAACAGCACCTGTAAATATATTAATTTTGGGAAAGGGTGAAAGGAAAGACCAC
The DNA here is from genome assembly GCA_034783455.1 of Micropsitta finschii. Classification (NCBI taxonomy): domain Eukaryota; kingdom Metazoa; phylum Chordata; class Aves; order Psittaciformes; family Psittacidae; genus Micropsitta; species Micropsitta finschii. The sequence continues at coordinate 10,988 of JAVHNF010020423.1, read as the reverse complement.
AAAATGTTTTTCCTCCTTCTCCATCTGCGATATATTTCTGATGAATGATGCAACCTCTCAGAATAAAACAAAATGCTCTTTTTTTTTTTGACCTCTTATTCATAGTTCTGGAATGTGTAATATTTACCACTTTGAGAACACAATGACCAGCGGTGTCAGATTTCTTCAAGAGTAGATAGAGTTATGCTCATTTATAAATCTGAGTCAGAAAAAAGATTTAAGTGGCCAAAAGACCATGGAGCAGGTGTATTGCTGGAAAAATACTGCCTGCTTGTTTCAAAAGCCCTGGCGAGGTGATGGTACAGCTTAAATAGTGACACTTCTGTCAGGATGCCCAGGAAGCTGCCAGCCTGGCACACCCTGAGCAGTGTGACCACTTGGTGGCTAATGGCCTTGGGCTGGGCAGGGGCAGGCAGGGTTGTGGGTGCTCTCGGGGCCTGACCTTCAACCAGTGACAAGCACAGGAGTTTTGTTGGGAGTCGGGTTCTGAAGCTTTTCAGGTCTGGCAGTCCTGAAATGGGAAGATAAATTCTATAGCTTCTGAAGTTGACCTCAAACTGAGTGCTGCCCCATCGCAGCCTTCTGTCATCTCACCTGTCTGTAATGTGTGGAAACAATGGCACTTAAATCTGAGTCTCTCTCTGTTTCAGCTGCCATTTGGACCTGAAACCTGAGGGGTTTGAATTACTGCTGCTTTGGTAATGTTTGCACTCAATCAAACAGATTAATTAATTAATTAAACCTGAAGGAATTTTTTGGAGAGGAGGGGGAGAGATTTGGGAGGGTAAGAAGAAAGTGTATAGTTACAATAGATCCAATTTGAGTAAAGGTCTTCTCATCACCTGATTGTTTTTTTGTTTGTTTTTCTTTTAAATCTACTTGGTACCATTACAGACATGGTTTGTGACTATGATTGTGAAGTATCTGCATGGAGATTAAAATCTCTCCAATAGATTTGTGACACGAAAAAATATTGCTATGTGGGTTGCTCATGGAAAATCTAATTTTAAAGTGTTGCTTAGCTGGGAGCTGTTGGAGACCTAAGTGGCATTGTTCATTTGGTCTGATGTGGTGTTGTTACATATGCCATGCTAGCTAGTAGTTTCCTTTGAATGTCATAGGAGGTACTGAAGAATAGTTATACTGAAACAACAATTAACTGTTGTTTCAGTACTGCAGTATGCAAATACAATGGTTTTTTCCTTATGGGTACTTGTGACAAATGCACAGGTATTTTTAGTTCCAGTTTCTTAAAATAAAAAATGTATTTGTCAATCTTGACACATTTCAGTTTATCTTTAAAGTTGTGCTGTGGAGTTGTTTATAGTTGCTGACTCCTAACCTAACCAACATGCAGCACATTTCTGTGGTCTGCCTAAATCTACTTAAATGAGAAAAATATTCTTTGCACTGTCCTATTTGGGCAGGCAAAGACATCAATCACTTCATAAGTGGTAAGAAACTGAGAGAACAAAGATCTTAAAGTGAACACTACATAATTACTTAGTGTGTGACTTTTGACATGAGTGATTTTTGTCTATTAATTTTCAGACCTCCACTCCTAGTTTTGTGACCTCATGAAGAGTCATCTTTGTTAGAGAGAATTGCTGGATCATACTGTGGCAGTGTCATTTGCTAAAGCTCAAATCTGAATTTTCAGTGTTCTGATTAATTTTTTGGATTGGTATTTAAACAGCAGCTCTTGTTTATCAAATAATTAATGTAAAACGTCTAGCTTTGGTTCACAATAAATGGCACAAACAATGACTAAAGGAATGCTTGATCTGACAAAGAAATCCAGGGGTTCCCGAGAATCTGTGTAATTACAGGTTAAAGTTCAGGGACTGTGTTAAGAGGAAAAAGAGATGGAGATCAGCTGTGTTTGGAAAAGCTGCAGAAAGGAAATTCAACCAATGACTGAGAATGTCTAAAATCAAATCAAGGAAGGAGGTCACCTATCTCTTCGTTAAGAATTAGCCTTCATTTCTTTAATTCTCTGTAAATGTGAGGACAAGAAGACATCCAAGTTCAGATGGCATTGTAAAAACCCTTGACACATTTTAAAACCTTTCAGATGCATATCAATACATAGCTTTCAAAGCTACATCTCAGTAGCTTTACACCTCAGTCACAACAGAAATTTAAGCTTCATTACACTAACTTTGTAGTTATACAGACTGTTGAAGGCAGAGCTAATACAATGATCAGAATAGTAAACTTTCTTCTAACAGGGTATAGAATTTAAAATCTGCTGAAACTTGGAGAATTATATTACTTAATTTACTGTTGCAATCAAGTGGTTTCTGTGTTGTAAGACTAAACTGTGGTACATTTGTATTGCTTTTGTGGCACTTCTCTTTCTTTCATATAATTGAACATTTTTGAAAGAAGAAGAGATTTCGTTCTTGGAGCCTATACTGATTTTTTTTTTTTCCCTTTGTTCTGATACTTGTACCAAAGTGTTCACTGCTGTGAGCAACTGAGACACTTCTGCATAAACTGAAGCCCTGTGGCAAATATTTGTCTTTACTGAGCTATGTGAAATGATCTTCCAACTCACTCTGGAAAGAACAAATTGTCTTTTTAGGGATTGGATGTCAGTGAGATGTAATCATGAGAGTCACTACCATGTCTATGATCTGTGAAAGGAATGCAATAAGCTGAAAATTCCCAGTTAGAGCCAACCTTTCATCTTGATCACTTTGTTCTGTATTTTCAGTGTGTTGGGCTATTAGACTCTAGACACTATGCAGAATCTTTCCACAGAAAGCATGCAGGATAACTCTTCAAACACTAACTGATGAAGCATACAGGAAAAACACGGCTAAACTGATTTTAAGGCAGACTAAAAATTATATCCTGGGAATTTATTTCACGCTGCTTCTCCCTTGCATTTCAGTGGAATTTCTGAAATGAGTTCATAAAGTAATTTTGAATATTTGGATCTTCAGGTACTCTAAAAGTGTAAATTTGGAGAACAAGTTCATTTGAATGAATTTCAGACCCCAGTTCTTGATGGGGAGAGAGGGAAGCAGGAAAGCATTTCCAGAAGTGTTTTTTCTCCTTACATGCTGTTTCTGTACCTGTATGTACAACAGTAGAACTCTGGGGTAAGATCAAGACTGAAAGAGTAAAATTTGAATGATGAAACTGGATAATTGTGTTTTGTTTCAGATGTATTAATGCAGATAAATTATTATTTTTTTTTCTGTTTTTAGTCTTTGTTAATGAGTTTCTACAGTGAAATTCTACACTGAAAATCAGGTTATGTTTATATTTTGGTTTGATCTTTAAAGACAAAGAAAAACAGGACAAGAGTAAAATAAGGGATTGTTCTTAAAACAAGAGTCATTCTGCCTGATTTCATTTCGGGCACTTTCTGACTTTTGAAAACTCAGCTGACTTTATTTTCCCACTGTAATTCTGTTTACTGTCCCCCGATCTTCAGCCTATGATCATCTTTCCAACTGATTTTGTTTTTCCCCTGACTTTGTAAGATGTATATGTAAGACAGACTGGACAGACAGGTCTTGGGAGTGGAAGCTGCTTGCAGATTGCCCAAGTTATCTTTTGAATGTAAAAACTGTATTTGCAAACAAGTTACTCTTCAATATCATTATAATTAAAATAAGATGAATGTTTCTACATTTAGAAATATAGAAACGAAATAATCTCCGTATGGATATGTATGTATATAATCTGCAAATGTATTAATTTATTCTTTCCAAAATATCAGAAGGATATTGGGTTCTGAGACTTGCTTATTAAGGGCAAAGAGAAGCAAACTGTGAAAAACTTCGTCAGTGACTTTGTATGATGAATCCTAGCAGTTGGTACATCCCATCACTTCTGAAAACAATGTATGAATAGCTGAGCATGACTCTCGGTGCAGTAAACTCTTTGTACAGAGATTTCTAAATATAAATGTAGTAATTCAGAGTCAGTTACTGTCTGTCTGATCAATATAGATCTGAAAAATGACTCTTATTTTCGATGTTGAAAAATAAGAGCAGTTACTGAGATTTTAGGAACTATGAGATGTGCTTTTAAGAAACTCTGACTGCTTATCCATGCTTTGCAACCCTGTGATCAGAATTGATGTGACTGTCATGATATCTGCATCTCTATATTTGGTATATTTATCCATACACAACAATATTCTGGTCTAAAAAGGAGAGGCCTGTTGTGGAAAGTGCTAGCTATTGCCATGGCAAGCACATTTTAAGCAGCTGACATTTGTCTTCACATATAGGAAATTCCTTCTTCACTATACAAAGCAAGAAAGAGGCTTCATGTGCATTTAACTTTAGTTCCACAACAAGCAGTCTGAGTTGGACATGTGATTGCATTTTATGAATACCATGATTTTCTTTTGCCTGAAAATGCTGTAATTATGATGAATTTTAATCATAATATAACCCTAATCTTCTCATAAAAACTCTACAGACATTTTGTATTGACGGGAATGGGGAAGAAAGAGACAGAAGGTAGAGCAATTTATAACTGCTTTTCACTCATGACAATTGTCTGCTTACATCTTAAATGTTGGTTGTGTGTTACGCACTCTTCTGACAGATCAGACTGACATATGGGATGGGGTGAAAGTCAGGAAAAAGGTTGTGCTACAGCAAGCTATGAAACAATTCTGCTGGTGCTGAGAAAAAGGAAAGTATTAGCATATTTAGAGGAAGATTTCATCCCAGGGACATGCCCCAGTGTGATTTCACTATAATATAGAATGGTTTCTCTTAGTCTGCTTCAGTGTTTTCTGTGACATGTCTAGCTAGTCACTATAGAACGTGCTTGTTGCACCAGCAGTTTTCAGCTTCAAACATCTGCCATAGCAAATCTGCTCCACCCAAAAATAATGAATCGATGTTACAGTCGCTCCCCCAGAAGATAAATGTCATCTGAAATCAAAATGTTTGGACTCCTTTTCTCCAGCCTAAACAACCCCCATTTCCTCAGGTGCTCGAGACCCTTTACCAGCTTTACTGCTCTTCTCTGGCCCTGCTCCAGCCCCTCAATGTCTCTCTTGCAGTGAGGGACCCAGAGCTGAACACAGGATTTGAGGTTCAGCCTCACCAGTGCTCAGTGCAGGTGGACAATCCCTGCCCTGGTCCTGATGCCACACTGGTGCTGATACAGGCCAGGATGCTGGTGGCTTCTTGGCTGCCTGGGCACAAGCTGGCTCATGTTCAACTCTGTCAATCAGCACCCCCAGGTCCTTTTTCATGCGCCACTCTCCAGCCGCTCTTCCCCAAGCCTGGAGCGTTGCATGGGGTTGTTGAGACCCAAGTTCAGCACCTGGCACTTTGCCTTGTTAAACCTCATACCATTGTCCACAGCCCGTGGATCCAGGCTGTCCATGTTGTTCTGCAGAGCCTTTCTATCCTTAGAAGATCAACCTGTGAGGCCTCTTCCAACTGCTCTTAGAACATGTGACCCGCCTCTGCACCCTGCCTGGATGGCCTATAACAGACTCCCACCATCATAGCCACCTTTTTGGCCTTTCCCCTGATTCCAACCCATAAAAACTCTGACCCTATTGTCACTATCATTAAGCTCTAAACAATCAAATAAAAGCCCCTAATGTACAGGGCTACCCCACCTCCTCTCCTTCCTTGCCTATTCTCTCTGAACAGTTTATAACTATCCATTGCACCGCTCCAGTTGTGCAAGTCGTCTACCATGTTTCTGTGATGAGAACTATGTTATAGTTTTCCTGCTGCACAATGGTTTCTAGTTCTGCCTGTTTGTTGCCCATGCTGCATGCATAAGTGGAGCTGCACTTCCCATCTATCTGGGAGAAGACCCCCTAATTCCTAAAGTGGCAATCTGAGGCACTTACATGGTTTCCAACACATTAGTAACCCTTATGTTTTTGCTGCTGTATGGATCTCAATATGGGGAATTACCATTGCAGAAATCATACTTTTTATTGGCAGCAAGCAGGTGTGATTTTTAGTAGAAAACATAGATACAAGGAAAAGCTTTTACTAAATAGAAAGTCCAAAGAAATATAATCACCCAATAGAGGTTTGGAACTAGATGATCTTTAAGATCCCTTCCAACCCAAACTATTCTATGATTCAGTTCTTAAAATATATCCATTCTCATGCTGCAGACATTCTTTTCTTTCTGTTTCTCCACTGCCATATAGGGGTGTAAAGGTGTGCAGTTGAAGTGCTTTTTGTAAAATTAATCATAAAACAGAGGCTCAGTTAATCTGTCTCACAAAAATAGGACCTATCAGAGCTTCATAGCAGTAGCACTCATTACAATTTTCAGTGTGTAAAAGAAAACATGGATTTATCTGGGTGCAAACCAAATTGTTCAAATATGGAATATTGTGAATTTAAAGGTTTAAGATCTAAAAGATGTTTGGGCAACTTGAGGTATATCCAAACCCTCCTTTCCTGCTCCTCAGCAGCAGTTCACATAGTGTGTTTGGTTTGTACCTCTACAGTCCTGAAAGAGCGGTGGAAAATACAACTGTGATGTGGAGATGATGTCAGCCTCTCTGTTATCAAAAGATACAGTGAGTATGTATGTGTGTGTGTTTGGAATAAAGGGAAAAGATCCTGGCTTTGAACCCAAGTAAGACAGCTGTGGCTGCCATGCCATTAATGTTGCTGGATTAGTACTGAGAGACCCTCTGCTTCTGCAGCTGTCGGACAAAGGTCTGAGCTTCCTGCACACTCTGTGAAGACATCATCTCTCAAAGGGTCCAGGGAAGCTTTTTCAAAGCAGAGGGATGGAGAGGAAACCCCTTTCTCTCTCTCCCTTTCTCCCTCCCATCTACAGGACAGTCATCCACTGGCGTGCCAGAAATGAAGTGATTTTCTGTCTGCTCTGCCTATACGGTCTCATTTCCTATTCATGCTTGGGCCTAAAACCTCAGCTAGTTTGGCACAGCACTTCCCAAGTCAGTGGAGCTGCCCCACTTGGGATCTAGCAGCTTAGGATACAGCCTTCAGTGTTATTCTTAGACTCTCTGGCATGCTGAGTTCAAAAAGGAGCATCGTGCACCCTTTGACTAGGTTAGCTGGTCTTACAGCTATGAAGCTGAATAGATGTGAGTTTTGGAGAGGGCATGCACTGTGTTCTGGGAACCAAGTCCTAGCTGTAGTTGTGTATTTACTTCAAGGGTGGAAATCTAGACTGCTGTGTCAGAGTTAAATGCTTTGGTAAAGTGCAATTTTCATGAGGCTGAGTCTGACTTTACACACTCTGAATTTCCTTAACTGCTTCTCTTTGGACAGAAACTAGCCTAAATCTGCAGTTTTGTCATGATTTTTCTATTTTGTGCCTGAATTCCTGCCAGACTTGAGCCTTTAGCCACATACTGGGTGAGTGAGCTTAAGAAAGTGTACATTTTCTGCACCTTAATCATGCTAAGGACCACAGAACTACATCCCATGCATTTGTAAAGCAGTCACATGGAAGTATTGAACAAACTGAAATCACTTGTTGAGTGTTTTGAGAAATTCTTCCACTTCTTAGGTGGAATGTGGCAACTGTTACACAGTACATGTCAACCACAGAGACAGTTTGGGACAGGATGGGAGACAGGAATACAGTATTCTTCTGGGAACTGTGGGGGAAATATAGCAAGTCAAACTGCCATAAACAAACTGCAGCATCTGTTTGTGCAGAGGAATGCACAATTGGGTGGGTGGGGAGTGGAAGGAAAGAGGGGAATAGGAAAAATAGACTTCCCCTCTGTGAAATGGATATTATTTAAAACAATAGCTGAGAATTTTCTCAAATTACCAAGAAGTCTGATGATGAAGAATACAGAGACAAATACACAGCTGAAGAGGGGGAAAGAGAGAATAAGAGAAATTTCAAAATCGGCTGGATACTGCTGGTAATGTCAAGATTACAGGAGGAATACTTGTTCTAATCTGCGAGCTTTCTTGAAACTTAGTTGAAAATCACATGGAAGATAATTCTACCAAGTTGTTATCACGGAACATAAACCCATGGGGATTTACAAGTGGGGACTTCCTAAACTAAACTCTAAATAGGACCTTTTTTTTTTTTTTTTAGCTATTTATATTTTTGAGGATGTTGCTTTGTACTTGCAGTTATTTTCAAGGGAAAAAGCTGATTCTGAGCCTACAGCCATGTAACTAAAAGGCAGGTTTCAAAAGAATTTTGCTTCCACTTTTATCCTCAGATATGTGCAAAACTTTTAACATCTTTTAGTGCACCTTTTACAACAGATGGAGCTCCAGGTCTCTGGCCGCAAGCTCGGGTACTGGACGCCTTCAAAAGCCTGAGCTCTCTTTATCTGCCTAATGAGGTACCACTTGTGAGCATGTGAAAAACTCTGCCCCACATGTCAATAAAGATACCACTCAACTTCTCTCACACTGTCCAGGTTCCATTTGGCCTGAGGCTGTACATCACTGATGCGGTTCATTGCTGCTTTGTCTGCAGGTTTGCTGTGCTCCCAAGGGCTTGACCTGTGAGTTTCTTAGTACTGCTGCTGGAATCCTCTTAGTTGAGCTGGAGAGTACTCCATAGCTCAGCAGTCTGAGTCTGATGGTGTTACCCTGTCATGAGCTTGCCCTTATTGTGGAAGGCCTGGGCTATTTATTTTCTTTTACCTTTAAAATGTGATTCGACTCAGGATTTTTGCAACCGTGGCTGCTCTGATGCTGGAGAGCGGGGTATGTACCATAAAGAAACCAGATATGTTTGAAGGATCTTGATCTGTATGGCTGAACTTCTGGGCCTCTGTCAATTTCACTGAGTGCAGAAATGTGCTTGTACAGCTCAGGCCCTAATTTCGCAACCAGGACTGTTTCGTTTTTCCATAATACAGCATGTCAGCAGAAATACGAAGGGTAAAGCCAAGAGATCCTGGCTCCCAGGCTCTTGCTTTTTCTTGAGACAATAGTTTTCCCTTAGAAACCAATAAGTTATGGACTAAGGACTGCTCCATTTAAAACTATCTTGGGCTTTATGGCTAAACGGATTTAATAAAATACGAGTGATAAGTATGTTACTGCTGAGGGGGGTGAGGAGAGTTAAAACTTATGAAAAGACTTTGCTTGCAGCAGAAAAGCGCAGTAACCACTTAAAAATATCCCTGCTAATGTTTTTATTTAAAAAATGGAAAAAGTGAGTCAGCACTGAAGGCTCTGTATTCACTACTGTGTCCAAACTCAGCTGCTCTGCAAAGTCTCCCCATTTCTTCCTCACATGTATGCTGTTGGTACAAGTGTATATAACTACTCCCAATTTAGCAGCACACTGCCACTACATTTGCACGAGCTCTAATAATGATCCTGAGTGGCTTTCTGCTGTAGGATTTTCTTTTCCAAGGCTGCTACCAATGGTGACCTCTGTGCAATATCACAAGGACAGAAAGGAATCGTGTTTAGGTGATAAGTATGTTCTGTCTCCAGACTGCTAGAAAAAGAAACTGAACTACAGTAGCAAGAAAACAAATGGATTTTCATATACACTTATCCTTATATATACTTGGTCTAGAGCCTAATTTCCTGTGGCAGTAACTCTGGGCATATCTATAGAACTAAATCTTTACACATTCTAGGAGATTTTGTAGCTGCTCTGTGGGCTTGATCAGCTCTGATTCTATGCTGTGTTTTGCACTGAGATAAAAGGCAGAGTATCTGCATTAGAGGCTCTCTAGCAGTTACTGGCTCCAGAGGAAATAAATAAGGATGGACTGTTTTCTATTATAAGAAGTAGATGCTGGTGGTGTTGCAGAGAGGTGTGTATGGAAATATGGAACATGCCATCTTCTGTCTCCTCATGGAGAAGATCCTCCTGCCTCATACAACTGCTTTGGTTTTTTCCACATTCTGCTGTGCCAGTACAAGCCTGTTTTTCACTAAAGAGAAATGCGATTTCCAATTTCACATGTGTTAGTTTTACATTTTGAGGTATACAAACACCCATCTGCTGGTTCTCATTGCCTTTAGTTTTAAACAGGAAAAAAATGTTGACAATACAGCACATTTTCCAGACTGCTTATTGGGATAGCTTTGCCCACAAGATGGAGGTCCTGTCTCAGCATGCTGAACATTGGTATTGAGCCTGCTACTGATGTCTATCTTTATTTTACTGTTTTATGTATCACCATTCTCTCTTTTGTCTGTATCAGGTCATAATAATCAGTGATGCACTCACCATACCATGGGATTACAGTAGGGAAGACACAGAGCTCATTTTTTACTTATTTGTGTGCACATTTCCATTTAAGGGATGTTTATTCTATTAAAGAACACTAGTATCAGTCTGAAGTCCCTTCAGCAAGTCCAGCTGTACTCTTTTGCAAATGACTGTAATAAAGTCAGGCAGCTGAGTAATTTTGTAGAGGATTTAATCCTAGCATTGTTTCCCTAAGGATGTGGCATATTTACCTCATTACAAAGCTGAAGAAGATGGTTTGGGAAATCTTTATGACAGTTTATAGTACTCCTTCAGCAAACTGAAGGTAAAGAAAAAAGACATTTCTTTTCCAGGGCAAACCACAGACATGGTAAACCTAATGAAAGATCTAAAAATGCCACTCTTTATTTACTCCTCATGGTTTCTGTTTTACACAACTTGTTTTCTGTAATTTCTTTTTAGACATTTAAGCATCTGAGTATTTCTTGAGCTTCAGCTACTGGTATGTTCCTTAAAGATTTGCATAGCTACTTACATACACAGGCTTCCTTTTAGCACAGATTAAGCTAGCGATACATTTATTTCTACATTCAACTATTAGCTATATCGTTGTCCAGTCTATATATTTGACAGAAAGCATATTACAGGAAAAATAACTTTAAGATTAAATAACAAGACTGAAAAGAAACTAATTTTACTCCCACTCTCTACTTCCATCCTTTGAATGTGGTAACTGGGACTCATTCTGTTAGACAGCCTATTAGGTTGGAGATACAGTGTAATTTTCCTTCCCAATGTTCCTCTTGCAAATCCCATAATAAGGGACATACCATAAT
>JAVHNF010020415.1:3104-14745 GCA_034783455.1 Micropsitta finschii | reverse complement strand
ATTCATTGCATTGTTTATATAAAGTTGACAAAACTGTTTCTAGCCCTTTAACTGTGGACTGAGTATTCAAGTTAAAATCAAAACCATGTACAAGGCCTGTTTTACATTATCTAATAGACTTGGCTTTCATTGTCAACTACTATCAGGTATTTGCCTTAAATCCAGAGACAGACACTGAGCCAGTGATGTTGCTTCATTAGTTGAAAAGAGACAAATTATTTATGCATTGAAAGTCCCTTTATGTTCTCTGACCCCTTAAGCTCTATTGCTGTTCTCCCCCACAATCCCACCACTGCAGAGTACAGACAACAGCTGTTGGAGAGTGTTCTTCCATTTTAATTAATCTCTAATCAAAAACTATGAAAGAGAAGCAGATAATAAAGATGAATTAGCAAAAGACTAATAAAGCAAAATGATTCAATCATAGAATATTCTGAGTTGGAAAGGATCCATTAGGCTTATCGAGTCCAACTCCTGCTCTTCCTTGAGTTCGAATACTTTTGGGAAATAAATCAAATCACCCATCTCTGTTAGACTAGAGGAAGGCGGCTGTGTTATCAGGACAATGACCTAAAGCCCTTAAGAAAAGGCCATCTAAACTGAAGGTATCTGGACACAAGCTGTTCAATCTCTTCCTCACCTCTTTAAGTGGGATGAAATGATCCACAGTAAAGCTACATGAAACTTTAGAGGTATATTATGACACATCTGATATGATGTCATGAAGAGCATGGACACTGTAATGCCACTACCCACATTGCATAAATATTATACCATAATTATGTAAACACAAACCACAGCTTTTAAAATCCAATGTAAGTTTCAGAAAATAAAGGCAATGTATCTTAAGGTTAAGAAATCTCAAACCATTGCATCACCTTGTGCACTAAAATCCTATGCAACAGTTTACGTTAAAAAAAATCACACACACTGATGAAGCTTAAAGAAAATGTTAAAGAAAAGCCAACCACTGAAGGGACTGTAAGCGTAAGCGTAACATGCCTTGACCCCTGCCTTCGTCCTTCAACAGTAGCACAAAGAAGACTTTCTTCTTTTTAAAACAGACCATTCAATTAGTCTGTTTGCACTTGAAAAAACAGTTGAAAAGGAAAAGCAAACTTTCTTGCTTTGGTCCGACTCTCACCTCATAACCAAAGGTATGATTAAAAGTTAGGTGCCCAGAAGGATGAAACCAGCTCTAAAGTTCTGTTTCTAATAATTTCATCAACTCCCTTACTTTGATTCTCTAGTTTAGTAAAAAGGCGGTATTTTAAAGGCAAATCAAACAATGAAACATGGATTATGAAACATTTTTTCTTGTATAACCAAAATGATTATGACAATTTACATTCAATATCGTTTCAAATACCATATTTCTACATTATTTCCATTTTACTCAAATGCTGTTTGACATAAGTATCAAAATACTCTTAAAACCCCCACTTACTTTCCACTTGAAAAAACATGTCAAGCTATATAACTCATTTCTATAGATGTGTATAAATTAAGCCCATCTTCATAACACAGAATTAAGCCAACCGAGGAAAACAAATCTCTTGAAGAGCTGATGTGTACAAATGTACAAGGTTAAAATCAAGACTTCCTGTTTGCTTACTTAAACTATAATTAAGTTAGCAAGTTAAATTACATTGACTTAATGCGTCCTGCCTTGCAATTTTAACATGGACCTGCTATAATTTTAAAGTTACATAGAATAATCTAGTTCTTGTATGTGCCTTTCAAGCCCTTCATTATTCCCTCCTAAAAGTCTTTGTTCACATCCCTTACTATGGTTTTAAGTTTAAATTCACAAGAGTTAAATTAAGTAAAACAGAGAATAGGACAGACATGACTTCTGCATCTTACCACATTAAAAGCAAAAATAGCCCCACCAAAACTAAATCAGAAAAACCTTTCTCTTTAGCACTTAGTCATACTGACTTCTGTCAAACTACTTATGAGTCTTTTTCCTCCAGCTGATGGTCCAGGTGATGAAAATAGATGAAATGCAGCTTCTTTAAACAATCTCCATGTCTCTACACACACTTTTCCCTTTTGGCTATTTCTTCTCCAGTGCTACTGAAAACTTAATCAGTTGCTGCATCTCCCATTTCTGCAATCTTTTGACTTCTTGAGGGCAGAAGTAGTCATTTGCAAATATTTCTATTAAATGAAGTAGGTAAAATATACCAGCAATGGAAAGAAAAGTTTAACTGTTAGAAAAGGCCTGGGCTGATAATTCATATAATAAATTACCTCTGCAGGTGACCAAAATTGCTAAACTTGTATCATCATGATAATAAAAAAGTCTATTGCCCAAACTTGCCTGACAGCCAGTCATGTTATGGCTGCTTCTCCAAGTTTCTGAAGTTCACTATCTCCTCAGACAACATTAATACTTTATGAATGCATTTCATGGACTCCTAAAACATACTCGAAGAAGAATAAGCAAAAGCCGACTGTGCATAAAAAATATCAGAGAGGCAGCAGTAACTAAGAGCTTTTGTCCTTTCAGTGAATTACCGCTAAATTTATCAACTGATGTTGGTTTCAGCACTATGGAAGGTTAAATCTTCCTGTGCCATGCCTATTTTTAGAAGCTTTATCCACAGTGTTTACCTTTACTCTAAAGGTAAAAAACCAACACGAAGTACAAGAGTGACATGATTAAAACAGCTGAAGACATTCCTTCTAATAGAATCAAAACATATGGTGAAACTTTTAGCATCACTGTACTCTAGGTGAATAGCTTCATTTCAAGTCCTAGCAAGCTGGTGTAAGCCAAGTCCCTCTGTTACTGCATGATGTAGATGTATTTAGAAAGAGAGCTTGGCAGTAAAATCTGAACAAGTGACAAACAGTTAATGTAATTCCACCAACTGAAATCTAGCCTTTAATACGAAATCTCTTTCTCAAGGTTACCAGGCTTCCTGTGCAACGTGCCTCCGTGGGCTGCAAAGCACTGTGCAGCACAGCAATCATTACAGAGCTCTAATAGCTACTCAAAGCCCCAAAAAGTAGAGGGAGTTGAACTCAGAAGAAGGGAGGAAGAGGTTTTTAAATGCTAATAAAAATGTGTAATGTACATGTAAAAATAACATAAAGGGTATAATGCTTAATAAGTTTAATGCCAACTCAGGAAATCTACTTAGAAAATAATTTAATCTGAGAGTTCATTATGACAAACACTGACAAGCTTTAGGGAAGCTGCTGATTTTAAAAAGGCAAAATTTCAGCTGCTTTCCCCCCTGAAGTTACATATTGCCAAATGTCTGAATACCTTAATTCTTATGCTCCAATACAAAGCATTTATAACACTTTCTACAATGAAACTAATACTTGGTTACAGTCCTGTCCCTTTCCCTTTATATTTTCTTTTCACACAACATTACCGCTTTGTTACCTTCTAGGTGAAGGTTAGTTCTTATTTCTGTTGTTAAGGCTCCATTTCTACATGCAGAAGAGAGGATTTCAGTATCCTTTGAAGACCCACTAAGTGTTACTGCTGAAAACCACCAAGAAATGGTTCAATTAGTTTCAGTAGTAGGTATTCTTTAGATTCTGTGGAAAACTATACCTACAGTAGGACTTAAGTAATGATGAAATTATTTCACTCAGGCTATGGTTTCATATCAGCTATCAACAGACACAAGTCTAGATAAATTCAAATCAGCACGCACTAGAAAGCTCTACACATCCCATCATTAAGCCATAAAAATAAAAGAAGGTAAAAACTGCAGGGAGTTGCCCTACAACCTTAGGCTACAACCCAGGTTTCCTGTATTCTCTATAATTTTTGTGCATGACCACAGTTTACAGTTTTTCTTGAAACAGGGCAATATAGAGACCTTGTCTAGTTTTTGTTAACTGTATTTTGCAAACACTTAGAAAATCTGGGATGGAAGTTCCTAATTTAAGGTCAGTGTTGCTCATCTGTAACAATAAAGCATTCAAAAGCATTCTTTCCCACTTGGCAGACAAATCCATTAACCTCTGTGTTAACAAAACCTGACACTGCTGGTACCTGGTTCTGAGAAAGTATCGCTGATGTCATCATCTTTATCATCCTCATAATCTTCTTCCTCATCATCATTTTCAGAGAGCTCATGCTCACTGCCGAATCCTTCATCATGGTCCTCATCTTCAATATCGTCCTCATCATCCTCATCTTCCTCAGGGTCTCCTTTGGCTGACTGTTCACCCAAACTGTCTGTTACAAAAAGAGAATAGTTGTGCTCTTCTTTCTTCTGTGAAGAATCTGATACCGATGTGCTGGCAGAAAGACTGCTCTCCCCAACAATGAGCCCTGGGGTTTCCTGGGGTGGACTGAGGAGCAGCTCTTGAGTCTCTTTAAAAGGCAAAATAGGAGCTGTACTGTGACTGTGTGGGGACTCTATTCCTTTTCTTTCTTGTCTCTTTGCTACAGCACCACAATAGCAGGTGTTTTCCTTTGCTGCATCAGTATGTGTCTGGCTCAGCACTGGTCTGCTCTGTGGTAAAGGATTGATCTTTACTTTTGCCTTTTTGACATAGTCTTTACATTCAACATGAATGTTCACCTTTTCATTATTGTACACATTGGTCTTCACCATGATTTGTGTACTGGAAGCAGGCTGAGTTGCAGGTTTGCTTGCCTTCTGAACACAGTCCGACAAAGGTGCCTCAGCCTGAATGTTCTTGGAGGAACAGACTGGGGCTGCTGCCCTGGTTGCAATTTTTTTGCCAGGTAACAAAGGATTTAAAGGGTTTTGTTTTACACTAAAGAGCAAGTCAGGGTAATAGAGTGAATCAGAAACAGGTTGGGAGTCCTCACTGTTAAGCTGAGCCAGTGTTGGTGTTTTGCTTATCACCTCTTCATCTTGGTATGGGCTTGAAAAGTCATCAAGGCCCAGGTAATCCACCTCTTTTGTTCCCCAGATGTCACAGCTGGTTAATTTAGTGTACTTCGTTAAGTCTTCACAGTAGGTGTCCCACTGCTCCCATTTTGATGTAAGAGCAGCTTCTTTGTCCAGGATGTCTGTAAAAGACTCCAAGTTCTCAAGGTCTTTGCAGTCCTCCATTGAAAGTAAGTTGTCTCTGGAGCTTTGCTGATAGTCCATTTCTCTGTCCTGTGCACAATATGACAAGTTAAACATTATTACAGAAAAAAAAAAGCATCAATCATCTCTGTCCTCTACTTAATCTTAATTCCAGTGAACTGTAAGGCAGTGCTAACATACGAAGATACCTCAACTTCACTTTTAAAAAGCTACTGAAAGATTCTTTTGAGGGTCAGAGTGAAGTCTAGCTTCAATGATTCAGCAGCAGATCGTTCTGAAGAGATTGCTGAAGATATAAGTCAAATGCTGCTGGATTATTTTTCTGCTATTGCAAATTCCTCTGGCCATCAGGAACTAGACTAGTACCAATATAAATGAAAGGCATCACAGGCAAGCTGTTCTAGTCTCTATTAACCTAGGTCTATCTCTGCTGTGTGCTTAACAAAATATGCTAAAGTTTACCAGTCCCTGGAAAAGCTCATTCTAACATGGTCAATTAACAATGATGAGCTACTGATATAGGGAAGAAAGAAAAGAAAAAGGCTGTTAGTGTAAGTATCTCATGAGTAAATTTTTATTCTCCTTCCCCTGCATTCACAGCTTGGGTGAAGTAGCACATAACTGCTCTTGCAGAAAATATTGTAAGGAAGAGTCTCAAGCACCATGACTAAGGTCAACACAGCTCTATTTGAGACTTATCAAGCCTCTCCTGATGGCCAGCTTTAACAAGCACTTATTGAGGAAGCATGACATTAGTTGGACAAGCAGTTACGCTCTCCCCTCATCAGCAGCTAGCAGTAATGAATAATCTTCTAGCATTCTTGAACAAATACCCCTTTATTACTACACAAACTCAAGGAATTAATCAAGGAGAGGAAGTTATATAGACACACAGAAAGATCACCTACCAGTTCATACATGAAGTCTGGATCTGAACTGCTTGCCAAGAGATCTGTGC
Source organism: Micropsitta finschii (assembly GCA_034783455.1). Classification (NCBI taxonomy): domain Eukaryota; kingdom Metazoa; phylum Chordata; class Aves; order Psittaciformes; family Psittacidae; genus Micropsitta; species Micropsitta finschii. Next base: position 8,748 of record JAVHNF010020415.1, on the reverse strand, counting down.
TCATCAGAGTCTGCTCTGAAAACACATGGCTCCGAAAGGCATCCCCAAAAGGAGGGTCCATTCCACTCACACTGGGCTACAACAGAATAGATACTGACATTTGACGCATGATATAAAAAGGCATAATATTTTCTTCAACAAAACACAGACAGCATTGCCATTTCATCCCAGACTCTGACCTTGTGCTGTACTTGCAACTGGAAGGTTTTTACTTTCCAGATAAGCATGTCATTTCTCAGAGCAAGAGAATGCTTTAAGAGCAGCTCTTTAATCAAAGGACACGTTTGTATTCACCATATAGCTGCAAGACCCTTGCTCCTTCATTCTTTTTTGTGGGTTTGAAATTCTCATGCATTTGCCAAGTTTAGGGATCTGTTAGCATTTGTAGAAGAGGAGAGTGAGTACTGACTGGCAAGATGTGTGAGTATCAATAGGCACTACATGCTTGCAGGGCCTTCACCCTAGTACAGACTATTTTGTACTAAAACAGTGTTGACTGTCGAACCATTGGAACTCATAACATTTCCACCTGAGGTTGTAAAAAAAGTAAGATTTATTTCAACTCAATCAAGAGTGTTATACCTCTTGAGAGCGAAGTGGAACTTTGCAAACAAACATGCAGGGTGACTGGGCATGCAGGGAATGGGCAGCAAGGCTTCCTGCTACACTGAATTCCAGACCTCTTTCTCTTCTAGACACACTCGCCCTGAGGGTTGGGAAGGGAGAAACACTGTTCTGCTGAAAGTCATTCCATGTGCTGATGTGTGAATCACTGCAGTAATAAAAGGCTGCTCTCCAGGCATCCACCCTCATCAAGGCAACAACTTTGCTCAATCTTGCTGTGTGAACAAATACAGCACCAAGAGCACAGCTTCCAAGCACAGACACTACTGGGACCCTAAAAAGTATACACCATTTAATCTCTTATAATTCCCCTTCTAATGCCAGTCAAATTTGCTCTTAAACTTTCTTTTCCTCCTTTTTTTCCCTGTAAATAGGGAAGCAAAATTATGTCTAAAAGCAAGTTAAACCATAACTGACTTACCTGAGGCATTTCCAAGCCCAGATTCCCCAAATCCAATTCCAAACTTCTTGGTTTATTCACTTGTAGATTCCTTTCCAGCTTTACTTTAGTCTCAGTGAGTTTACACAATCCATGCAATGAAAATTTTCCTTAGGGTAACTTCAGTTCACCCTGATGGAGCTCTTTTATTTGTAGATTTCTGTGTAGAATAAACACAGCAAACCCCCAAGGAGGTAAGTAAGCCTTCACCAAAGAGGTACTGCTTAAAAAACAGCCAAAGTGAAGTAAAGACAAAAACTGCCCCTGAAAAGTGGTTATTCCTCATGCTGGAATGCGTAGCAATTTTCTTCTCTTGCCACCTTTCATCGAATGAAAAGCCACAGATGCTACAGAACAGAGCTCCTGCAAAACCCTTTTTGGCTGAGTTACATTTTGTTGCCTTTTTTCCTTCGTGCGGAGACCAGGAGCTCTATAGACACATGAAAAGAAAAGCCTGCCTAATTGGAAATAATGACTAGCACACTGCTGGGTGTTCAGGAGAGAAACAATCTTTATGACTAATAGAACAGAGCCAATAAATGTTAAAAATGTCTCAGGCAAACGTCTCACAATTTCAGAATAATTTCAGAGCAGGCACTAATACTGTTTCAGCGATATCTCCTCCTCTTCTTAAAGAGATGAATCCATCCAGCATCAGATAAGATTCTATCAATCACTCACATAGCAACATCTAGTGGCAGAGGATTACAGCAAGTGTGCTCCCTGGCCAGCAGCAGAGGAAAGGGAGAGACAGACCTCCCTGACAGAACAAAGTGAAAATTGTGCCAAATTCAGAGTTGCCTAACACTGATCTATTCATAATTCTTCTCGATTGATTTCAAGTAAGGTGCATGTTAAAATTGGTCCAATTTACCTACCAGTAATTTTACCAGTTTAATAGTTTCTACAGACCTGCTGCTACTTCAGATGAACATCTAAAGACTCTTCCAAGTTTTGTATCTTGCATTTTTAGCAAGAAAAAGAAAAAACTGAACTGTAGAAAAGCAAGTGCCTTAGCACAAACAATCAGTAACTGCAGCTACACTAAAGTATAACAGAAGACTCATGAGTAACAGGAAGTAAAAAAGAACAATGTTATACCAAAAGCAGTAATAAAAAAATCATCCATGGTATCAAACTTTAGTATCTAATGTAACTACATTGTATTCAAGGCTGCTGCTTGCTTACTCTCTTGCCTGCCTGTATGAACCCTACCCTTATATAAAGTGTCTTTAACATAAAAGCAGCATTAGAAGAGCATAATCAAACCCCTGAACCATCACACTTGTACAGGTTTTCAGCGGTATCAGTTGTGCTGGTTTTGTCTGGGGTAGAGTTAATTTTCTTCATAGTAGCTAGTAAAGGGCTATGGTTTGGATTTGTGCTGGAAACAGTGTTGATAACACAATGATCTTCTAGTTACTGCTGAGTAGCACTTACACAGAGCCAAGGCCTTTTCTGATCCTACACTTCCCATGAGCAAGCTGGGGGTTGTGCAATAACTGAAGGAACCGCAGCTGATCCACTGGATATTCCATGACACATGGCATCATATTCAACATAAAAATCTGGGGGACGAAGAAGGAAGGGGGAACGTTGGGAGTGACAGCGTTTGTCTTTGCACGTCACCATTACATGTGATGAAGCCCTGCTTTCCTTGAGGTGGCTGAACACCTGCCTTGGATAGGAAATGATGAATGAATTCATTGGTTTGCTTTGCTTGTGTGTGTGGCTTTTGCTTTACCAATTGACATGTCTTTATCTCAACCCACAAGTTTTCTGACTTTTGCCCTTTCAATGCTCTCCCCCATCCCTCTGTGGGGGAAGCGAGCAAGTGCCTGGGGTGCTGCATAGCGTCCGGCTGGGGTTAAACTGTGACATCAGTTAAAATAGATTTCCTCCTTTGAGCAGAACTCTTCACTCAGCATTGCTCCTAAGTCAAGGCTGTGCAGTCTGCTCAGGCTACTTATTCTCTTGCTTTGAAAAACAAATAGTAAAGTAAAAGTGTTCTCCTACAGCAAAGCTACGCTCAGAACCCTCCTCCCACCAGCACATGACAGCATCCCCGTGATTATTCCTACTTTCAGATAGTATCTCAGCTATTTTGTTAAATATAGGCTGAATAGCAACGCCTCAGCATATACACCATCAGACTGTGGTAAAAACAGACACTGTGCAAAAAAGACTTTACTTATCAAAGCAAAATATAAAGAACAAGTTACAAGTGCAGTTACATGCAAGCTGTCAGTAAAACCATGCTACCACTGGCAAAGCGAGCCACTCCTTGTAGGGCCCTGTGTCGAGTAAGAGCCAGTTCCTTCTGAGAACATTTTCTTTCCACTCTAAGACTTCCAGGGAGCGCTATTCACTTATCTTGAAGTGACATTTAAAGTTACGTTTCTGTCCCAGTGCAATGTGCTTCAACAATCTGCATCCCCTTTCACCCAGCAAAGGCCACAACACAGCAGAACTAGTCCTTCCTCTGCTGTTAAATGTGGCATGAATGACTTACTTTTCAATGTGGCCTGATCTAGGAGAAAGGGCTTGTTCTTTGACACAAATAAATGATGTCCTTGTATGCAAAGAAAGAGGCGAGAAAGAGATAATCTTTAATACTAATCTACACCCTTGTAATATCTTACTCTCTTTCCATGTACAGTGACAGAGATTGATGCCTTTTTCAACAGAATATCAGATTAATACTTTGACGTCAACACCAGAACACCACCACCACCATCTGTGACCGGAGACTGTGGAAGCTCTGCCGCTGCATGATACAAAGGGGCAAGAAAGGAGATGGTTGCTTCTCCTTTACCGATTACCCTTTACTATGTTTTTGCTAAACACAAACCTGAAGCCACTCCACTGTGTTTCATACACAACTAGGAAAGGCATGGTGGTGAAACTTACTGTACTGACACTGATTTCACCAACAACTGACTGGCACTTCCAAGTGTGAGGACGAGGGAGCTTCTGGATCATTTACAAACCCCCAAAACAGACACTAAATGTTCAAAATACTTCTAACATCTTAAAGACTGGAGTGATCTTCTGGCTACAAACTTACAGCATCATCTAAGAATGACACTGTATGTCCTCCCAGGTCAAAACAGTGTATCAGCTAATCTGACTGTTCCCACAATTCTCTTTAGATTTAATTCTTGACACTTTATTATTAATATTTAAATGTGTTTTGAATCCCATTAGGATCTATTCAAGTATTTTGCAACATAAGATCTTTCTTGGTAGTTCTACGGATGGAGGAATCTCATTGAGTCCATAAAAAGAAAGATTCAGGAAGCTGCGCAATCTAGGCATGCTTCATGCTCCCCGCAAAGCAGACCTACTTCCAACTGCTTTCCTAACTCTCCAGGATCATCAAGTTCTCATTAAAAGCCTCCCAGTGTTCACACTTAGCTACCAATATTTTTTCATGCAATGGTAAATAAAGATGTATGGTAGAAATCAATGACATATGGAAGCACAGATATAAAATCTGAACTTGCTGTGAAGGAAAATAACTTTGTATACTGCACTTCAATCCCCATTTCTACAGAATTTATCATTATTGGCACTCTCAGCTCAAGACTGAGTCAGAATAGAGTAAGTACAGTTGTTATCTATAACAAATAAAGATTTGAATGAACTGAAAGATCTGTGGCAGACCTCAAGAATGGCAGAATGAGAATTACTGAAGATAAATACAGCAGAAATTTCTACTTCAGGACAATTTTCATTGATGCCTTACACCAGCCCTTCCCAAATGCGGAGACACAGAGGTGAAATCCTGTAGTTACTTCACAAGAACAGAAGCTGGAACACGCAGCCGCAGGCACTGGGCAGGGTGCCACCCGCCTTTTGGCAGCAGCCTTCAGTAAAATCAGATTAAGGTGATTAAGGAGCCAGTCCCTGGGTTTGGTTCTGTGTTTGCAGATTCTTGAGTGACAGCAGTGCAAAGCTGTGCTCCCAGGAGAAGGCTTGCTCCTCCACTGGGCTTGAGGAAGGCAAGACATCTCAGGAACTGCTGTGTTCATCTAACATTTAAGAATCCGGGGTACTGATGGAGGCATGCGTATACACACTGGTTAAAATCCTCATCAGTAAGTAAAACTTGTCCTATAAAGTTAATAATTAATTAATCTAATGAAAAATTCTAATAAAAATCCCAACCCTCTGCATTTATATTTACTTTTCGAAAAATGCACATTTAGAATAGTTTAATAGTGCTCCCAAGACACCCAAGGAGACTGAACTTCAAACAATCTAATGGTGGGCTATTACAGGACATCACCGATGCAGCAGTACATTTAAACTGGCAGAGAGCAGTACCCAAACCCAAACCACGCAGCATTAAAGAGACACATGGCAGTTCCTGTGCCACCACCCCAGACCAGTAAAACCCACTTCTGCCACAATGCATTAGAAACCCCCATAAGAGAAAAACCAATCTTATAGCTTGACAACCCTGAAAGTCTTCCTCAGTCACCTGCATGAATCATTTGTACTGTGTAATCTGGTGTATGAGCAGGTTACTAATAAGATTCTTGCACTGACAAGAATAAAAGCAATAAATACCTTTCC